>UCOM01002863.1:0-22182 GCA_900474385.1 Ormyrus pomaceus | reverse complement strand
CTATAAAATTCAGCAAATGATGTAAAAATAATAAAATTATGTAAATAAATCTATATATATACAAATATATCAAATGTAATTAAATTAACTTTTTGTACAAAATGAAAATGCAAATTTTAGATTTCCCCGTTGGTTTCAACATTTCTTTTACTTCAGGTATCGACATTTTATTCTAAAAATAATAAAAAAAATTAACTCAATGATAATTACGTTCTACGGCCCGATAACAAAATTTAAAACTTACTGCACTCTACGCGCATCTAAACAGGAACATACTTGAATAAATCGATACTAACATTAATAAAACTAGCGATTTCATATTTTCACTTTGTCTTTGCCTAAACTTGTCAAGAATCGCCCTAATTGGGCAGAATACTTTAGGTTCCCTCGGTAGTTTGTAAAATTACATCGTGATTCTCATAAGCGATTACCTTTTATACTGTTGCAAAAAGTTGCGCGAGTCAGCTAAGTCTAGAGCAGTTAATTGCCAAGCAATAGAAGTAATGAGTTGTGCATATCCTTTAGAAGAGTGTGCTTTTAGCGATGATTGCACGTTCCTCCGTCGCATAACGCGAGTAAGGTGTAAATTTGCTTCTCAAGGAGATTAAACTGCAAACAATTTCGATCTGCGTGTAAAATGCACCCATTTTCTCAGATAAGGGTAAGGATGGGTGGCACATTCATTTGGTGTGAAGTACCAAATAAATTTAATTATTATATCAGGTGCCGCCAATTTTTCTTTTAAATATTGAATTGAACAGTTCTAAAGAAATGCAAAACATTTATTCGGCTTGAGTATAGACATAAGTTTCACCAATGTATACTACAGTACTATCATTTATTAGTATTAAGTTAAATTGCTCAGACATTGAAATGTACAGTATTGGTCATTTTTAGTCTTTTACTATAGCAGTTTTACTGCATTCGTGGTAATAATAATATTTATTTCTGTACATGCCTAATTAAATCTTTAGGCCGTAAATGTTTATGTAATGTTATTTTATTTTAAAATGTTACATATTATGTGGTGATATTGTATAGTTAATAAAAATTAATTTAATTAATATTATTGATATAGTTGTTAAAATATTATATTAATATACGTACATAATGCATCGTTTTTATTTACATATATATTTTTGAAACAGTAGTATTATTATAACTTATAAATAATATTTTGAGAAAATTTTAAGTGACCTGTGAGTTAAAATTATTGAAATTAAAAGAAATACATCAATGATACAATTTGTCATATTATATGTTTTGTATGGACTTTCATATCATCTTAATGATCCTTTGAAATTATACTTTTTTATGCAATGTCCGTTAAAAGTAATTAATAACGTTCTAATATGTACAAAAATTTACTAGCCTTTATAAAATGGTTTTAAATTTTTTATGGCTACAAGTGGCAACGTTCTACTAAGTATTACACTATAAATAATAAAAGAATAATTAATGATACATGACATTAAATTAAGTTTTAAGGCATGAGAATAAAAATTAACATGTACATGTTCGCTCAGACTTTTGACTCAACCGAAACTTGTTAACGAAAGTTTCTTTTCCACATTTTCTCTTTAATAGTTCTCTTTAATGGCTTTATAAACAGATGTTGCAGTATTGTAAGACATGATTTTCTCAATAACGCCAAGTACTTGCAAAACCAGTTGCAAATAGTCGCGCGCGTTTGTGACTGGGTCTGGATCCGTGCAATACTTTCATAATTTCGAGATTACAAAGAGCATTGATGGGAGCTCGATCAGGGTAAAAAGTACAGCTGAAATAAAGAAAAGTAGTATCTCTTATATAAGAACGTTTCTAGAAGCTCGTCGTATCGGAAAAGTTGAAATTTTTACTTACTGAAGGGTCTTCGTTGTAGCCACATTCCACCAACTCGAATGCATACTCGCAGGCATCGTCCGGTGGAGTAACTGTAATGCAAATAAACAATTAAACAAGGTAATTGCAATTTTTAGGGTCTTGGCATAATGTTAGGATGTTGATACGTACTTCTATCAACGCATTTCTTTGTAACGTCTTTCATTCTGACTGCAATGTCTTCTACTACAAGTAAATCAATTTGATGGTTTACCTGCTTGAGTGTAATTTGACCCTGCTTATTCATCTGGCAACCGTAAAAATTTCATTAATGCATGATTGAGATTATTTTATGATTTAATGTATGATAATCAAATCTTGAAATGATTCTTTGTGCGTGTAATAATTATTAGTGATAGTTTGTTTGAAAATTAATATTTCAAAAATTTTATACTATATATACATTATAATTTATAAAATTTCAAAACACATTTACTATTTAAGTAATAGTACAATTTTATTTTAAAAACTTACGTCGAAATTTATATTTTTCTAAGTTCATTTGAATATTTTATTTGATAGTCGATTTTAAAGTACAATCTTTTTAATCGCAGAAATATTATAAAATTTACTTACAATTTTCAACATAATTGAAAGACACTTGAAGTAGCACATGAGATTCTTGTCTCTGGGGAAGACTCCGTTTTGCACATTTTTTACTAAATCTTTAATATAAACAAAGTAAAAAAAAGTTTTACCTTTAAAAATCAACAGTTACTTTCATTTACTTACCCTCCGAAACTCCGGTTTTTCCTTTGCACGACTTGCTCATCGGTTTCAGCATATCTTTGAGTCCCTCCAAGTCCATTTTTTTCTGCGAATCATCAACGATCCTTTTAATGACAAATCCAATAAAAAGCTACGAGCTCCTCAAACACTCACTCCGCACTCGGCGAACTTGTACTGCATCGCGATGACGATGAGAAGGGTCGCCAATCGAAGATTCATCTTCATTTTTTGATCCCTCGGCTTTCACCACCGACTGAGAAACCGTCGTTGATCCTCCTCTATGCGTTCGCCAAATTCTTTCTCGGAATCCCGAGCATTGGCTTTTATACGAGGGCGACTTGAGCGAGTCAGCAAAAGCTCCTGAGCGCTTTAATTACTAGGCGGTTCATCATGTAATGGGTGATGTGTGTTTTACCGGGGGGTATTTAAAGCGGTAAAAGCGGATTATTATTCTTTATGACACGGACGGAGTATAGGTGCTAACCTTAATCTTCGGTTCTTATTTCCTGGAAAGAAGATTTTCTTCGTTAAAGAAATTTGTACAGTATATAATACAATACATTATGTTTTAGCGAAAAGCTTTAGCAATATTTATTATTTTGGCAGAGGTTCACAACGAATATTCATTCGTTTTTAATATTTTTAATAAAATATTTTTTACTATCTATATACTTACTTTTATTACGTGATATAAAATGGCGAGTTGATGTGAGAGGAAGTGCAATTTATTATATTTTAGAGAACACTTTTAAAATTGCATAAAGCAAAGTTCAAGTTTCGTAATAAGTGATGTAACTTTTATAAAAGATCCGTTCAGGCTGATTCCCGAATGCGAAGTGGATGCTGCTTAAGCTGCTTAACCATTTAAGAACTACTTTATATGCTTTAAAAGTGATTTCACCTTACGATAATAAGTTTCTCGATTTCGAGGAATTTTGAAAAACTGGTGTATCACGACGGTCCTAATTCAAGAGCTGCTTGGCTGGAGGTAACAAACGTTTAACTTGATTTTTGCAATTACCGTAAGTGAATCTTTTTCAGTTTCTTGTGTGAAATGTCTGTACTTTGATAGGTCTTAGTTTCGTAGTGCATAACTATTATTTTAATTAAAAACTCTTGTAATGCAAAAATGAAAACATATAGAGTACTCTAATTAGTAAATGAATAGTTAATTTTAGACAAATTTTGTAAGAAGCATGAATTGTGATTTGATAATATTTGATGCATCATTCGATTATAAAATAAGATTTCAAAAATAAGACTATGAATGCAATTTTGAACGCATTTTAAAAATGAGGCATTAAAATATCTTATTAAAAATCCTTAAAAGTAAAGTTCTAGGAAAAAGTTAATTAGCCTATTGAAAAAATCTTATACAAAATCTCATTCTATAGGCATCAGGATAAATGAAGATTTTTATGAGAATAACTTTTATTAATAACTTTTATTTTGTTTTTTATTTTTTGCACTAAAATCTGTTAGGTTTTGTAAGATTTTATAAGATATTTTCAACATGGTGGTATGTTATACGATTTTCTCGCCAAATAGTCAAGACAAAATTAAGTCTGCTGTTATTATTTACTTTATTTGACTCGCGTATGTCGGCATTCCATATTCATCATTTTGTGAACCGCTGAATGATGTAACTGCTTCGTTAAATTTGACTTATTTTAAACATCTTGTTATATAAATAAATTTTATTCTATCTACGTTTTTCAAGTAATTTACGTAGAAAATCTCTTTCGAAAATAATTAATCTGTTTTTGGAATCAAAATTTTGTAATTATTTATGTGATTAATGTCTTTGCTATTTCTTTTTGATGTTTCTATTATTTATCTTTTTTGAAGACTACTTATATGTAATTCTTATGATAAATAAAATATTAGGAGCATTGTTTTTACTTTTAATATAACTTTTCATTTTGTGAATATTGATTTTACGTCTTATTTTAAAAGTTTATTTAGAATAATTTTTTAACATTGTTCACTATTATAATAATGAGATATGAATAAATATAATACAGAAACATACAAATAATCAGTGCTTTATATAAAAATTGTTTTACACGTCATTTTCTTTATACATTTTATCATCATTAAATCTGCTCATCCATCTTCTCTTCTTGCTTTTATGGGAAAAAGTACAGCTGAAAATATTAATTAATTAATGTAGACGCACAGCAAACTTCAATAAAAATGTTGTACTTTTCATTTACCTCTTTGTCAGCTTCATAGAAACATTTCACAAAATGGTAAGCAGATTCACACGAGTCTTCATATTTCAGTGCTGCAAAAAAAAATTGGCGGTTTAGTATATTGACACTTAAAAGCAACTAAACATCAGTACCTGTTTCTTGACAATTTGTGCAGATTTCCTTCATTTGATCGACGTATTCGTCAGGCATCATTATGTCTATCTGCTGCATAATTGAAGCTAACTGAATTTCACCGTTTTTCATCTGAAAGATGAATTTTCGTCTTGTTAACAGAATTGGATAATTAATTCACCTTCAGAAAATATTTATATTTATATGAGCTTACTATTTTCATCATTTGCAACACGCATCTCATGAAGCACATTAATGCGCGTTCTTCAGGAAAGTCGCCGGTTTTCGTTCCTTCCGGTAATGCTGCAAATACAGTATTATTTCTAATAATTATTGCGTGGAACCACAATCTGTTGGTATTTTATTACACGTAGTGCACTATTCATTATTGTTTATCATAGGTACGAATTAAAAAAAGAATAAAAAATTCTCTATATGTTCCACGAAATATATGTTTTTAAAGATATAATAATATCAAGCATTCAAAAAAAAAATTTTAAAAGTATTTAAAATACCAAATGTGTGAACAAATATTAAATTTTAAATTAGTACTGACAGCATCAAAACTGACATTTACATTCAATATTAATTTAATGTATTATATGGTTTACCTGGATCTACAGATGTCTTCTTCAGGCAAGAATTTTTAAACGGTTTCAAGGTATTTTTTATTTGATCCATAGTCATTTTCTTCAAATGAATATTATAAATTAAAAATTTGATATAATGAAGTGTATGTTAAAATTTAATTACTTTGTCACTCTACTCACAGATTCGGCAGTCTTAAAAGCAGCAAAAATTACAACTAAAAGGACGGTCTGCAGCGTTAATCTCATTTTATCCTATGCAAGTCTTTTTGTAATTCAAGCCGAATTGTGCTGCGTTCACCTCCGTTTCTCTTTTACATTAAGAAAATAGCTCGTTCATTTTTCGTCTTATATACTAGAATGTATGGCGGCTGCTTAGTAGTTTCAAACGATACGTAACTAATAATATAATTGATTACTTAATACGTCGTTGAGCGGTTGGACGATTGAGAGAAAATAGTATAGTCTTTACGTCGTCGTCGTTTGGTATTGTCATATTATTCCGCAGGTGACTTAAATCGATTTTTTTTTAAACGAATGGATATAACGTATGACTTAATATTCAATTGTTGGAAACTTAATTTTTATTTTCTAAAATTAATTATTAATAGAAAAAAAATTTCATTAAATTAAAAAGTAGTTAATAAAAATGTTGTAACCATTGCCTCCTTTACATAAATTTATAAAAAACAACCGACTGTAGTTTTTTTAAATGATAATTTTTCATAAGGCTTTACTTCTTTAATATCGTCACTCTAAACTATTTGGAACGATTAGAATTGTATATGATACCATAGAAATGCTTATGAAAAGGTTTTGTTGATGATTAAACTACAGTCGGTGATAAAAGAACAATTCTCGGAAATTCTCGCACTATACATTTCCTTTACTCTGCCAACCGTAACTCCTTTGAACGGATCGTGCGAAATAACATATGCACTGCTTTTTTATGTGGAACAATGTCCTCTCTATTTGAAAAATTCGATATTTATTATGCTGATCTTTTTACAAAACTTTCACGTTTTCTTTCTCTTTTCCGATTGATAATGGTGCGGAATTTTTTTACTGATTTCAAAAGCATATTTTTTATGGTGTTTCTTTAGTAATAATAAACTTTTCTCCAAAGAACAAAGCTGCGAAGTTTCAAAATGAGAAATTAATAGTAGCTCTTATTATTATTTAAAAAGAACTTGAGAAAATAATAGATATCTACGTCCAGACATTTTAATTTATGCCTTTTAGTTAATACAATTACATTTTATACACTTAATCGATTCGATAAGTGAATTATGTAATAACATAATGGAATCCTTAATAGTTTAATAAATAATTTTCACACAGAATGCTAGACATGTTTCTTTATGGTAGTTTTTAATGAAATGAAACTCTTTTATTGATTAGTAACGTAAGAACTAATAATGAATCTGAAACCGTAGAGAATATTACAGAACGTCATTATTTAATTTCATTTGTACTTTCACATTGCTTGCATCACTAAACTTTTTAATTTTATAAAAATGATGATATTAAAAACTAAACACAAAATGAAGTTTGTTTAAATAAGAACAGTATACAAATGTACGTGAAAATAATGTTAGTAAAAAGTAATATAATTTTATACACTTAAAAGTAATAAAGAAAATTAACTGTGAAAATGAAATTTTTTAACTTCGACGAATTGACGCAGATTAAAATGTTGCTTCGATTTTTCACGATCGTTGGACTGGCAAATTTTTCTGTCATTACGAAACAGATCGAAAAGAAAAGCAGCCAGCGTAGAGAACCGCATTTCGTGGTTTCATCGACGGTCGCACTGTATAACTTGATATTTATTTTAACTGCAATTTCACTAAACCTCTATTCTGGCAGAGAATTGTATATGATCAGGTACAAGCATGACAGACTCGATTTATTTCGGGTGGTCGATTTTTTTGAGTTGTCCTTTGGAACCTTCATGACGATTTCGATTTTGATGTATTACAATCTGCGTAAAAAGACGCTGGTAAAACTTTGCGAGAAGATTTACAATCTGAAATCAACCATCAATCGGCTGAGCAGCCACCGACGACAGAAAGGAAGTATTTTTGTTAAATCGTTCTTCGCAATTCATTTGCTAATATCTCTGTGTTTATTAGTAACTGCGATAGTTTACATCGACATTATTTACCTAATATGTTGCGTTATTAGAAACGGCGTGGTAACGTCCTTATTTATTCAGTATGCCATAGCAGCAAAGATCCTCGAAGGAATGTTCGAGAGTGTCAATGAAGCTTTTTTGAATTTCACGAAAATCCATTCTTACGAGATTCGACACCCAACGGGATGGAATTGTCATGTTTTAATAAATTCGCAAAAATTTCACTTGATAACGTTGTTGAGAAGTTTGCACGATTCCTTACTGGAAGTTTGTCAAGAAGTTATTAAATTTTACGAACTGATCATCCTGGCAGCCGTTTCTTACACGTTCGTCTGCTTGGTTACTTACTTGTATTTTCTTCTAGATTTTATTATCGAGAGTAAACTTACTTTTACTCCTGTTGAATGTGTTCATTCGTTGCTTTGGATTCTGTGCTTTATTTTAAATTTTATCGCATTATCGAGGTGCATTACAACAACTATGAATGAAGTAAGTGATAATTGGTGTTTTATTTAACTGACAAACAAAATTTCCTTGGTTGAAGAAAAATATTTTATTGAAAAATTTGTAATTACTTGCAGATTGATCGAACAGGACTGATCATACATAAGTTAATTAGAAATACTTTGAGCAACGAAATTTTAGCAGAGGTAAATATAATTCTGAGAGACGCCGATCGATAGTTATAACTTTTCAATAATTTTAGCTTAAAGATTTTGCTTCGTACTTGCATCACGTGCACATAAAATTCACCGCTTGGGGATGTTTTCTGCTTGATGGCAGCTTATTGCAATCGGTAAGTTCGCAATAATTATTGCCAATTAATCAAATTTTAATCAACGATAAACATTTTTTTGCAGGTTTTTAGCTCTATTACGACATACTTGGTGATATTGATACAATTTCAGATGCAGGGTTATTCTGCCAAGACGGATAGGGACACGTAAAACAATAATAGTCAATTTTAACTTGATAATTTTTTGTTTCTGCATCATATTTTATAACTTGTTTCTCGAATCACAAATTCAAAAACGCATAAATGAGAATTTAAATTTTTTCAATCAAGGCATTTTTTACTGAAATTTGTACAATTGATTCCCGAGGCATATTTTAACGCTCGAAGAGAAATGCAAATATGTAAGTAATCTGGACTGTCTTTATTTAGACTTTATTTTTTCCTAGAACGTTGGATAGTTCTGTACAAGTAAACAAGAAGCTCTACAATAACAAAATCGCTGCTTCTTATATTAGTATGTCAATCGGTCACTCCGGACTAAAAAACAATCCATCAACTTCTCTGCAGGGCAGAAATACTATTCAGAAGTTTTATTCCCCCTTCATGAAAATCAAGTATGAATTTTCCATTGTAACGAAAGCTCCTTCAAAGAGCGACGAAACCTGCCATCTCTACAGCGATTCGGTACGCACAATATGCTTACAACGTTTATTTCTCGACGTTGGCAGCAGCTTCAGTTACCGCCGATAAAAGTTCTCGAAACGAAGGACCGAGGCGAAGCCCAAGAACTATCAAGTGTCATTTGCCAGGTTGTACCTGCAATCGCGCACAATGCAGTCTTGATATTTTTTATGACCGGGCTGCGATCACGGCGGTTTCAAGCCCTGTATCCAAGGACACCGAGTTGACGCTTTTCCAGATAATCGATTTTTCCCAGGCAGCTTTCCGCTTCGTGACCGTCGATTTTATATTCTACAACTACTGCGTCGAATATTCAGAGCTGACTTATTATTGAGTAAAAAGACTTGTATATTGTACACGACGCTCTCGTCAATTTGAACGCCGCGGAACACTTCAGAACGGCTTTTCGAAACTTTCAAACATTCTTTGTAATCAGCGTCGTCGTCGACTCCTCAGATTCTTAGTAACAGGTCTGATATGCATCCGCAATGTGATCCTCTTTCTAATCTGCTTTACCCCAAATGGTAATACAATACTCTTTTAACGTACGAATTCTCCTGTATGAAAGCTCGAACGAAGCGGCCAGGGCAAGATTTTTGTTAAATAAAATTATTCAAAACTGAACTTTTACTGTCTTTTGTGCGTTATTTTCGGGTTTGAGATGACATCGATTATTTAGTTAACAACAATATTTTTTTTAATTTAAATTATAAAAATAAAATGAGTTATTTTTTATTCGTATAAATAAGCAATATTTGTGAAGAATCAATAACAATATATTTTATTAAAAAAATAAAACACAACAGAAAATGTTTAATTCATTTTAATTATTTATATTTCAGGACAAAGAATTTTTTCAATACGTTAGTTCAAACAAAGATAAGATAATATGTAAAAAGATAAGAAATAGTGGATCCTAGTTTTTCTCTCGATTATTCATTGATGATTTCAGTTGATTATTTTTGTGTTGCGTTAAAAATTACTGTTTTTAATATTTTTATTACAATTAGTATAACGAATTTCAGATCGTCGTTACAGTGACAAAGTATGTGATTCTTTTGATTTAATTTGAACTTCAAAACTTTTCATTTTCGAATATACAACAATGAAAAATCAGAAGAGAAAAGTATACTTTTTAAATGATCTGAAAGGCAGAGTATACTGTATACTTGCCTTTCGAATGCCCCATTAATATAAACAATTAAGTCAAACCGAAAATCGAACGAAAGGAATTTCCTCTAAACGGTCATTTTTCCTTATTCAATAACGACAGAAAAACCTTCATTCATTCAATCCAACGCCAACCTAGGCGATCCGCTCTTACGCCAAGATTACGAAAAATTTCAAGTTCAGTTTTTTTCACTGCCAAGGCACCAAAAGGATATTGCGCAAGAGGCTCAAAGTTGGGCTGGAAGTACGCATTACTAAGTGATTGCACTTTGGTAGCGAATTTTCGAAGCCTGTAATGATATACGCTTTACGTAAGACCACTTTCGGATAATTTCTATTGAAAATGAGCGTTTAAGCAAAGCCTTCGTTACGTTCAATGAAATGAATTTAGGAAGTGCGAAGTTTTAAGTGCGAATATTAAGGATCTTTTTATTAAAGTTCTAAATAATTTGAGCCACAATTTGAACTGCAATTAAACTTCTGCGATTTATGTATAATTATGCTTTATATTATTTACGCGTTTTTGAGAAAAACGACAGCTCTTTAATTAATAATGAATGTTATTAGTATGATTAATATTTTTTTTCAATAATCATTACAGCTCATAGTATAGTCTACTACAATATATAGTATAGTCTACACAATACAGGCTATCAATGCGTGCTTTTCATTTAAGTTATTTTAAACGTATTGATTTTTATAAATATTTTAATTTTCAACTATAGCCGCTGTAATACGTGGTATTCTACTATTCACAATTTCTAAGAGTAATTTGAAGTATGTAGTATTCCAAGTCTTCGTTTCGTTCTGATAAATGTATCGCAAATAAACACTTTTAACCTGTACATTACTAAGAATTCCCATAAATGCCGCAAATTCTTCAAATATTTCCATTAAATATTTGAAACTCACAGTGAATAGAACACAGGAAAGTTGAAAAGATTTCGAATCGGGACAATGAAATTTACGAACGTAGATATTATTTAAGAAATTTTCTAAAATCTAATTACGTAAATCAACGACGCGCAATGCTTATAAATTTTTTACAAAACCAAAAGAATTCCCAATAACGAAAAGTATAGCCGAAATGAAGCGACGCACCGAAAAAAAAAAAAAAAAAAAAAATCAAACTCCCACTTAACGTTCCGCACGAAGGATCATTTAAGAGGCTCGCTAATAAAGCCGGCACATTCGCGATCTCACACGCCGCAGTCCGTCCTCCCGCATTCCGCGGCGATCCCGCACAAACCTTTTTCAATGTGCCTCCCCCCTCCCAATTTAGAACGACGATGGAAAATTGTAAAAGCACCCGATCGCAATACGACGAAATTTACGGCCCCCGGGAGTTTCATTGAAAAAACACTTAGTCATTTGGACGCGCAAGTCGAGCTGGTAAAATGGTTTGCAGCTGCCGGTTGACCGTCCGCGTGATCATATATACCGCTCCGTAATTCGAGCGGCGGCGGCGGCGGGCCAAAGTTCAAGTCCGCTGAATGGAACACGCCGCCGCCGGCCGGCTTTTGCCTTCTCTCCTTTCTGCCGCACCGGCTAAGCCGCTCGTTTATGTATTATATTCGAGAGAGAGAGAGCAGGGCCCGGCCTCTTCGGGTTTTTCGCACGACGAGTCGCGGGGCAAATCGTAATTGAGACGAGGACGGAGGGAGAGGAGGAGGAGGAGGGGGGGCAAGAAAAATACGCGGCTAAAGGCCAATTCGCTCCACTTAGCGTTTGAGAAATGCAGGGGGGGAGGGGGGAGGAGAGCGAGAGAGGCGGGTAATTAATTTATACGGTCTCGTTTTATTGGTAATTTACAACTACTACGCTGCTTACACACTATATGGTCGCGCTGACATTTTTGTATTAAGAGTAGAAAAGTAGAAAATTAACGACTGAACGCCGGAATTACTGCTAATAACTATCGGTATCGATTGGTATTTACATTTAAACTAGAGCTTATTTAACCACAGGAACTCGCACAAACTGGTATCATGGTTTCTGAAACAAAACAAAAAATTTATCCCGAGTTAAATTATAAATCTCAGTACTGTTATACAATAGCCACACTTTCCCAGAATAAATTTTTCAACTTAAATTCGAAGCTCGAAACTACCGCGTAAATCCAAAGCCCAAG
Organism: Ormyrus pomaceus; assembly: GCA_900474385.1. NCBI lineage: Eukaryota > Metazoa > Arthropoda > Insecta > Hymenoptera > Ormyridae > Ormyrus > Ormyrus pomaceus. Next base: position 9,803 of record UCOM01002863.1, on the reverse strand, counting down.
AGGGACTCGATGGAATTTCATTCCCGCGGCTCTATTTGTAAACCATCCCATTCTTAGAAACGGTAAAAGCCCGCGGTCCCGCAATAAATCTCCGCCTCGGCCTTTCTCCGACCAATTCGCCACATTTCCAGCCCACAATACACACATAAAATTGAAAACTCACCGAAAAGCTCGACCTTGGTCTCGGCCGCTCCGTACTTGTTCTCGGCTCTGCAGACGTACTCGCCAAAGTCCGCCTCGCCGATCGAGTATTTCTGCAGAACCGCGACGAACTCGTCGGTCTGCTCGGCGACGAGGTCGCTCTTGATCTGCTGGCCGTCGCGCAGCCAGGTGACGGTCGGCAGGGGGTGGGCCTCGACCCGGCACTCGAGGGCGACGTTGTAGCCCTGGGCCTGGCCGACTCGCGGTCGTATCGCCGTGATCACCGGGGCGAAGTCGACGAGGACCGTGGCGTTGGAGCGCGCCTCCACGCCGACGTCGTTCTCCGCCACGCAGAAGTAGACGCCGCGGTCGTCGCGGTGGGCGCTCTCGATTTTTAGGACGTTGCCGCTGGGGAGAAGAGGGGTGAAGTGGGTTTTTTATAAGGTTTTTTTTGAATTATGAATTTTGGGCAATGATGGAATAATTTTTTGAATAATTGAGCAAATAAAGGTATTTATTCAATTAATGCTGTTTATTATTTTAATATATTATCACTGATAAAATGGGGCAATTCTTAGCTTATTATTATTGCAAATATAATTATTAATTTTATTAATAAATATAAAATAAAAAAATAAATAAATATGAATTGAATATTTTTGAATTAAAAATTAAATCATTAAAATATGCAAGATTGTACGAGCACGAAATTGAAAGACGAAAAAGTTCGTGCGCATTTCAGTAAGGCATTCCCGAGTTCACCAAAGAGAAAATCATATTTTACTCAGAAATCTACAAACTGTATACAATCCGGAAAGAGACCTTCGCAAAAGATTAGCCCCCCAAAAGAAAACAAGCCTCTCCAGCGGAAAATTTGCCCGCAGCCCCGTCGTAAAAGAGAAAGTCGAATCGGCGCTCGAGCGAAAATCCCGGAGGGGGGCCATAAATCCCTAATCCGTGCATCGGACAAACAGAGGCTTACCGATAGATCGCACCTCCGGACGGCAGCAGGAGGTCGTTCTCCCTCTTCCAAGCGATGCGCGGCACGGGAAAGCCGTCGGCGTGGCAGCGCAGCTCGACGGGCCTGCCCTCGGTCACGTTCACCTGGCTCGTGCTGTTACGGCTGATCGTCGGCGGCCGGCGTATCTGGAGTTCCACCTCGGCGGTCACTTTGTTGCTCACGTTGATGAGGACCTGGCATTGGTAGAAGCCCGTGTCCGTCTCCTGCAGCTCTTTGATCTGAGGGGGGCGGACAATGGATTATATTGAGTCAAGGGGGAATGGCATTCCTGGGAGGCTCTTTTCGTTTACGGGAAAGCTTGGGAGCGATTTTCTTGGCTTCGGCTGCCTTTGTCGGGGAGAAAGTTTGGAGAATTTTCTAGTCATTAAATTAAGCTTTAAGTCTAGACAAATAATTGCCAGGCAAAATAGCGAGCAAACGTCCAAATTCCTTCGGCGCATCGAGCAGCGCAAAAAGCAAAAAGGAGCTCCCCTCCTCTCGTAACTTGTCGATAAACGCTCTTCGCGGCAAGCGACAAGCGAAACTAACTAATTAGCCGATGACACTTACCCTCAAAACGAAGGTGGACGTCGGCTCGTCGTATAGCGCGACGAACCTCTGATCGGCGATGATGCGGGTGGTGTTGGTGGACAGTGGCACTCGGTCGAGCCGATCCTTATCGAGCTTTATCCAGAGTATCGGATACTTCTGCACGTTCTGCACCGTGCAATTGAACTCCACCGCGTCTCCGATCTCCTTTATCTGCTCGCTCGAGATCTGGGATATAACGGGTTCCCTCTCGCACGAGCCTGCAAGGAAAAACAGAACGTTAATTATGACCGCAACTGTACATTTGCGCGCCGCCTCCTGCACCGGCGGGTATTTCGCGATATATGATTTCAAAGGGAATCGGCTGCGTAAAATTCGGACGCTCGACAAGTCGGGCGGCGCGAGCTGCGCACGTGACGATCTCGATCGAGCGTCTCGAGGCTCGGGTATACGTTATATATATTGAAATTTAGCGAGAATACGTACCGATGGTGAGGCAACAGCATGCAACCGCGAGTATCAAAGCGCTCGATCCCTTCATCGTGCCTCTGCTTCCCTCCTAAACTGAACGTAAACACAGGAGAGAGAGAGAGAGCGAGAGCGAGAGAAAGAGACAGAGAGAGCTGTTGGTGGACTGCTATCGCGCGGCAAACTGCACGGGCTCCTCGTCCATGGTTCGCCTCCACCGAATTCCTCACTCTCCTCGGCCTATGGCTTCCCCATAGCCCCGCCGCCGGCTTCCCCCGAAGCGAGAGCGTGCGAGCCTTTTTCTCCCACCACCGCCGCGACGACGGCGGCGGCGAGGAGCGGCTTCGCTCTCTTTTATGTCGATGTGGCCCACTGTAGGGAGGATGCGCCGCGAGCGGCGGAGAGAGAGAGAGAGAAAGAGAGAGAGCTACGCGTCAGGTACGGAGTACTGGGCTGCTCATTAACTTTGAACTTGAGAGCGATCGTTTATAGAGGAGTATGGGAACTGTACTTGTATTCGGCCGTGGGAACTCGATTGTTTGAGTTTTGTCGACGTTTCGGGGAGACGTGGAAGGATTAGCGATTGATTTTTGAGTTAAAATTTTTTTTTTTTTTTTTATGAAGAGCGACGCGTCTAAGATGTAGAGAACATTGCCGAGCAAATGAGCGAGGGAAAATCACAGAATATATTGGCTATCCCGATGACGGCAGTGATTGTTGAATAATTACATGATATGGCCGCTGCTGCCTGATTTATTTGTTTAAACGGTAACATTTCGACCAGCAAATGCTCCTTTTCATAAACATAAGTGTTTAATTGTATTAACTTTTAGAAAATCACATTTACCTATTGATTTATTTGTATGTTTGTTAAACGGGCTTAAAAAGCAGATTTTTAGCTTCTGGACGCACTGTCAAAGAGTCAATTTTTTTTTTTTTTTTTTTTTTGCCGAAGTGTCAATTTTGTAGTATTTATATTTCAAAACTAATTTTATTCAAGACTTTTTCGTTAAGCTATTATATTATATTATATATTAACCGCATTGAAACAATTTCTTTTAGTTTCAAGCGGATAAAGAACAGTATTTTTCTCAGATTTCACATCAATCTTGTGAGACAAACTTTTCACGATACATATGCGTATTAATTTAATATATTAAACACTGTTCATAAAAAATAATGTTTTAATATAAGATCATTCGGTACTCAATTTTGAATAGAGAATAAAGTAACATTTTTTGCTAAAAAAAAAAAAAGAAAGAAATTAAATGTGTCTTTCAATATATTACTAACTCGACTAATTATGCGTAAAAAGTTTTTTTTTTATAAGGCTTTCTTTGCAGAAATATTCTCCGTTAAAAAAATCCTACTTTATTAAATAAAAAGTAAACTCAAATTTCGGGTACATCTGTAACTTGACCTTGCTAAATTCTAGCTCCCCTCAACACCGAGCAGCTGCCTTTCGGTATTGTTGAATGAGGCATCAGGCACGGGATCCGCTTTTACGATTTCTAGCGAAGGAATTGACGTCGAGTAAACAGAGTTTAACAAGAGTTAGCAAATTTCATTGTAAATCATACATTTTCTAGAATATTAATGTAATAACTTGAGTTATTTGACACGAGTCGAAATTCATTTGAATATTTTAGTTTAATAGTGCATAAAGTTTGTATAAAGTTTAGTTTAGAAATTAGAAAATGCATTTTGTATGTACGTAATACACAAAAAGATTACAAGATCGTACATTTTGTCAAATTTTAATTTTTAAAAGTATTAAGTAACATAATAATGTAAATTAATTTATTTTATTTAACTTTGTTTTAAAAGTTTTTTAATCTTAAAGTAAAATGAAAGTTCTTTATTACAAGTAGAGTCAAATTTTAATTTTTGAAAGTACTTAGTAACATATTAACGTAAATGAATTTATCTTATTTAAGTCTGTTTTAAAAGTTTTTTAATTTTAAAGTAAAATGAAAGTTCTTTTTTACAAGTAGATATAACAGAGTAAAAATATTATTTCATGAGTTTCAATTTTTAAAAAAAATTTACTGAATTTCAATCAATATTCAAAGCAGAAAATGCTAAGCTACGAGTTGTTGAAAATTAGATGGCGCAGTTCCTATATATGTGTGTGTGTGTGTGTAGGTACGTATCCCCAGAAAAGTAAGTTAGGGGAAGGAGAAAGTAGCTTAAGAGAGGGAGTGGGGACCTTGCTACTCTAACCTACGCACAAAACCGTTGAGATTCAAGAGCGACGCCATTACGTTTCCAGACGCCCTCGTGGTCGGTGCGTCTCTTCATTCGGGAAGAGCATTCGAAAGAAAATGTACGCGTTTGAAAAGTGCGGTTAGTCTGAAAAATCAGAGGTGAGACTGAATTCATTTCATCTTCACAATTTTCAATATTTTCGTCGTGGAAACGTCCTTTTATTGAAATGTTCTATTCCTGTGCTGCAGCACGTGTTCGAGTACAACTATGAGTGCGCGAGGATGCCATTTACGACTAATAACGGGAGAAAAGGCGAGATTCACATCATGCCGACGCCAGCCTGAATAAGATGAGTACATTTTGATTTTTTTGTTTTAAGTATTTATATTAAAATTATTATCAATAGCCCTCATGAATTTTGAACAACTACATACCGGTTTTCCTTCGAAAACTTGCCCCAAAATGCGTTAATGTATTTTCAGTTTCTTTAAACTAGATGTATTATAAAAAATTTTAGTAAAATTATAATGCAGGAAGAAAATTGCTTAAATTTGAACTTTAATAATATATATTCATAGATTGACAATATAACTTTTTAATTTTAATGTTGATAACTTCATTGAAAAGTGAATAAACTGTAATTTAACAATAAATTACAATTATATCTAGAAATGATATTTATATTAGGTTTCTTCACTTCACTTTTCATAACTTTATTTATGACAAACCAATTATTTTTTAAAAATTAACATGTCAACTGTTCAGTCTTTATCAAAGGTATTTGAAATAAAAATAACAACTTTAACTTTTTCACAACTATATTTTTGCCTATTGCAATCTCAATTACGTACAATTGAAAATAATTATTTGACTATCTTGAAAGATATCCTTTTTCATAGTACAACAAAAATGTAGATTATAATGAAAATCAAAGTTACCAATAAAACATTATTTTAAAGTTTCATTATAATTTATTTTTCTAAGTAACAATTATAATAAATTATAAATCTTGTTTTTGGATAAAAATTTATTTTACGAATTGAAAACATTGAAAAAATATTAATAAACAAAAAAAAGTAATTCTACTTAAACTGTTATACAATCTTTCACAAAATTTATTTTAATATTTAATTATTTTAATTATAAAGCAAAACTAATGAAGTATGTTTAGTGTTTTGATTCTAAAAGTTAAGCACCACTAAATAAGCAAAATTAATTATATATGTACATTTAAGGCGCTAAAAAGTTAATTAAATTATTTTCTTCATTTTCATAATAATTTGTAAATCAAAACATTTTGAGTTTTTTGGAAATAACATATGAAACATCATTTTTTAATTATTATTTATTTCTTTACGTTTATTTAGTCCCAAAATTAGACTGAAATGTTTTGATAAACTGTGGATAAATCATTTTTGTTAATATTTTTCATTTTACTCTGAAGCTTTAAAGAAAAAATAGAAAGAATACATGCAAAAAAAAAAGAAACAAAATCTCAATATAAAAAAAAGAAATAAAGAAAATAGAAAAAGGCAGTAAAAGACTATATAAACATAAAAGATAAAAAATAAAAAAAATTAAAAAATTAAAAAAAATAAAACAAAATTTCAGAAACAGTGGAGTAAAATGTATTTTTATAGATTTTAATTTATAAAAAAATTCACAACTCGTGTGTTTACAAAATACTAAATGATGTGAACAAGTTTAAATAAATATTAGTTATAATTATTTAAAGATACTTTACAAAATAATAAAAATAACAGATAATTATCGAGTGATGACTTTCTAATTTAGTTTTATTAATATGTATTCTTGATTTATTCGTTGTAATATCTGCATTAATATTAAAATATAATTTGCATTTAAAAAATTTAAAAAAAAGTTTAATTACATGATAGTAAAATGTATAGACACTTTTGGTAACTTAAAAAAGCAAAAATAAATAAGTGCTGAATTAATACCAAACTATTAGGAAAAGGTATTTTATGGCCGAAAGTGACTGTTTAGTGAAAGTTCTTTTTTTAACAGTTATTTATGAAGGTTCCGTTGAAGAATATTACTTATGAACATTATTCTGTGAAGAAGACAGATTACTAGTTATTATTGCGATACTAACGCATGAAAATTTTTAAATATATTGTTGACTGTCAATAAATATATTGCTGACCACCTACAGATTATTTAATAACAAATCTTAAAAACTATTTGGAAAATAGTAAGCATCAATTTATGGATATCCATTAACATAGCTAGTGTTAGCTTTCCCTACTGCAAAACACCCTTAAATCATATTTAAATGGTAGTGTCATTGGCAAGTGTTATAACTCATTTAAAAAAAATTTTTTACTGATTTTTAAAAAAATCATTGAGTTTTTTTGATATGGATAGCATGCTTCAACCATAGATGGACAAAAGAAGAATAATTTGAAGCCAGAAGTGAATCAATGATACTTTGATGGAAAACATTAGAACAGTGTAAACATATGTATAATGGCTATTGTATTTATGACTGTTTTGAAGTATCAATTTATCAAGTGCTGAAAAAGGAACCTAGAAGAAAAAATAAAGTTGGTTTGAATTAACTGATTTCTCTGCTGGCATTCCAGAGTTCTACTTATGCTGCAGTTGGATCTTAATACTCCATCAGACAGAGTTGAGAGTATTATTCATTGAGTTTATTTCTCTGTTGGTATTGCAGAGTTCTACTTATGCTGCGATTGGTTGTATCGAGAAAGATTTTATCCATCAGTGACGAGAATGTGATTAATTTGGTTTATTAATGACAAATAGACATATACAATAGACAATACATAGAACTTTTAATTTTGGAAAAATTGGATACTTAACCCAGTTGAAAAACTTGTTTTAAAATAGCATTTTATAATTTTTACATAAAAAGTGTTTATACCCAATTTATTTTAATATTTTTCTACAAAAATAAATTAGTTGACCGTTTAACAAAAAACTGGGATTTACTATTAACGAATTATATTCATGTATTACTGCAGATAATTTATCTAAACTTTTTATGTAACACGAATCTAAATTGTTTTAGCTATTTTTAGCCAGATAGTTAAACACGATGTACTTTATAAATTCTTCGACTTTTAGGCTATCATTTTACAAATTATATTATTTAAAAATCTAAAATCTTTCTGCTTTATTTATGTTTGCTGATTTTATACTGATAGATTCAGGAAAAATAATCACCTGGAACAAAATTTTTAAGTATTATTAATAGCGTTAACGTTTCGGCTTTCAAGAACCCATAAAGCTAAACATAAGATTGAATAATAATGCTCTATATTTTTACAAACATGACAATTATTTATCAAAAATACATGTATCACTAAGGTATAACATTAAAAGTTACATTAGTTTAATTTAAATGCAAACCATCTATCTAAAATTAAGGAAATCATTTTTATAATAAGAAATAGAATTTTTAGAACTGGATTATTAAAAATAAATATTTATTTTATAGTTTAATCGATGGTCGGAATAATTTGTCAAAGTGTATTAATCTAATGTATATATTTAACATTCTTCGGCATACTAGATATAATTTATTTTGAACAGTTTTAACGAATTCAAAAAAACTTAATACATTTAAGATCTACTTTTGTATAAAGCGAAGCTTTTAAAATCAAATACTAATAATTAAATACAAGTTAAAAATATAATTTAAATACCAGTTATTTAAAATTTTTGTTTCACGTTTGATTGCCAAAATTTCAGAAAAATTGTATAACGACAATTCTTATTAAATGTGACGTTCTAAAACGTCAGCAAATTTTTAGACGCTAATTTTTCTTTGTTTTCTGATAATTCCAAGCGACTTGCGCTAAAGGGCTGGTTAGCGTGGGTTGGAAGAATGCGGAGTGAAAAATAAAAACGTTCGGTTGGACCCAAAAATCCTTTTCGTGAAATATTCAATATTTCATTACTTTTACTTACTGACAATGCTGCGAAGAAATTGTTTCCCTTCTTCCCAAAAATAATTTAGCAAGAAACTTATTAATTTGGAAATCATTTTTATTAAATTTATTATACACTCGAAATTCTAATCCTGTTCGAGATTCACAATCGAACTCTTCTAGGGCCGAGTCTTAACTAGGAAGATTACAATTTTTTAAACCTTAGAATTTCTGCTTCTTTCTAATGGAATGAGCTTAATGACTAAATAATGTGCTCTCCTTATATATTTCTAAAACAGAAATTTCGTTTAAAAATATATATCTCAGGAGAGTTCATTTTAACTAAAATTTTAAAAACTGTATTTGTTACGTTAGTAACAAATGGAAAAGGAGAATAAAAGAAATAAAATTCGATATTTATTCTGTTTTAATTATTCACTTATTTATTTAACGGAAACAAGTACAGGTTGTGGGCCTCGAATAGTCCCGTACGGGCCCTCGCAAACTGCGCACGCGAACGAGAGAGAGAGAGAGGGAAAACGCGGGAAATAATATATATGAAATTACGTATGAAAACTGTTTTATTTAATTAGATAAACTTACCCTTTTCCTCGTAAATGACGCTGGCCCTGGCTGCGGGTCCCTTGGTCTGCGAGCTGTGTCGCTTTTCCCTGCTTTACTCCTCTAGTCGGCTTCTGTTCACGAGTTTCACTTCTGGATTTTTAAATGAACCCGGTGGCCTCTTTGAAACTATTCGATAGTTAAGAAAAATAAGTTAATTAAAAATATAAGAATTTTCAGATCTTTTTTGTTTAAGTGATTTTTCTTTTGTTTGAAATAATCATTTTCATTAATAACAATATAAGTATTTCAGGGGAGTTAATTTAATTCATTCATTTTAATTAATAACAATATAAGTATTTCAGGGGAGTTAATACTATCAAACCATCCAAAAATAAATTTACTTTGTAAACTTAGTAAAAGAAATATAAGTATTTCAGGGGAGTTTTTTAAAAAACAATCTAAAAAATTATTTGGCAAATTTAAAATTTATAATAAAATACAATTAAAGATAAACTTAGTGCTCATCTACATAACATAACTATTGGTTATATAAAAATTTAAGCATTTCAGGGGAGTTTTATTTAAAAAATTTACTAAAAATCGAATTGTGACATTCTAGGAACATCTAGTCAGATTTCTGATAATTGACTATTAAAGTAATAGTCTAATTCACAAATGAACTATTAAAGTACTGATGTCTCAGGTTAGCCCAAATAAAATAACCTTATTAACTAAATAAGAAATAAACGATTAAAGTATCGACGTTTCAGGTTAGCCCAAATAACAGAATCTTAATTATTAAAATAAAAGGACGATTAAAGTACCGACGTCTCAGGTTAGCCCAAATAAAATAACCTTAATTATTAAAATAAAAGGAAGTCTGGAGTGCGAAATTGGCTGTCATTGCCCCCAACATCGCTGTGGTGGCATCGACTGGTAGGGTGTCAATTGTGCCT
>UCOM01002862.1:0-22209 GCA_900474385.1 Ormyrus pomaceus | reverse complement strand
AAAAATATTGTTCAATACACGAGCGAGAAAATGATTTTAACCTCGTGTGATCTTTTCACCCTCGCTTCGCTCGGGCGAAAACGGTCACACGAGGATAAAATCACATTCCCGCACTCGTATCGAAATACACTATTCCCGTACTCGCATCGAAAAGTACTATTCTGTTCGTTATCACATATAAAGCTGTGCTTTTATTTTACAGTATTAAAAATATACATATAAGTAGGCTGGAGTTAAAAATTAATAATTTACAGAAAGATTTAGATGAAATAATAAATAAATAAATAATAAAACTAAAATTTTTATTATTGAAAAAAGAGTTTTTCAAAATAATGAAATAATTATTTCAATTAAGAATCTAATTGAGAAATAATTGGAATCTTCCAATATTAACGGCCACACAGCATGAAAGGCTGCTGCAAATTTCCAGCAAACCTTCAGTGAAAGGTTTCAGCAATGTTTATATGTCCGCGTCACTTGTCTTGATGAAATGTTTCACGAAAGGTTTTCAAAAAGTTTCCTGAAAACTTTTGTGAACAATTCATGTAAGCTTGGAAAAGTTCACTAAAACCTTTCATAAACCTCATGAAAGGTTTCTGCAAGATTTTTCGTAACCTGTTTGTAATATTTTCTGTAAACTTTTAGCAAAGTTTTCCAAAGTCTTGCAGCAACCTTTCATTGAAAGATTTCTGAAATGTTTTTAGTAAAATTTCCAAAAGATTTCGTTGAAATTTACACCATGTGTAGACATTGAAGTAGGTATCATCAATGTATTTTTTTAACAACTTTTTACGCTTGACCAGTAACTTATTTTCGCCTATACATACATTATTATTAATACGCAAATACGCTATCGCACGGTCGTCAGATCATCTTAGTTTGTTAATGTCCAGCTTAGTACATTGATTACAGCAAAATATTCATGAGCAATTATTTCATTTGATAGTATTTAATTATTTGATTAACTAATAATAGAAATCTCTCGATTTTAATTACAAAACTGGCTTAAAATTAGCTAAAAACTTAACGATTCTACCAAGGATGATCAGACAAATAATTAATAGGAACGTATTTAAAGCAAAGACCGGTTAGTTTCTATATTTTATTACAAAATTATTATCGTATAAAATTTTTATTAGATGCATATTATAAAATCAATAGTTTCATCAAAACATTTTAGTATTAATTATTAGATATAAATGTAACGTCTAATGTCTTAATTAACTTGAACCTAGTTTATTAACGTTATAAAGTGTCTTTCTACAACCTTGCAGTAACCTTTCACTGAAACATTTCACTGAACCTTTTAGTGAAATATTTCATGTAGATGATTTTAAAAAATTTGATAATACGATTGAAATTGATGTTTTCACATTTGGCAAGTCAAAATATCTTTAATTGTTTTTATTTGATCTATTTTTATAATTTGATTGTAATTTTTAATTATTTTATAGAAAAACCATTGGATTTGTACTGTTAATTCGAAAACAAATTTGTTACAAAGTTTGACAGTTATTTTTAAAAACTTTTTTTTTCAAGGGAATTTTTAACTAACTGCACTGCTAAAAAGCAGTCAAATATGTAAAATACTATAAAAATTTTGCAATAAAATAAAAATATTCTTATTGAAATTCGTTTTTATTATTGAACCTTAATATAATTAATTTTAAACAATAATTTTTTACAATATGCGCCTCGTTACACCTCTAATAAGGGCCTTCTCTGGGCTAATTAACATCTTCAGGCCCTGTTCTGGCCTGCTTATTCTCTCTAAATGGTAGCTTCAGGGCAATCTAAGCAAGGCCTTTTTATGACCTGCATATTATTTTGTCATTCAGGGACGGACTCGCGCCTCGTCACACCCCTATTCAGGCCGTAGAATGTAGAAAGGTGTCTTTTCTGGTCCTAGATAACTAATTCTAATCAGGTCACTACACCCTTCTCTCTATATTTGAATTTCGCATTGATCATTAAGCTTCTATATTTTCACGTCAGAAACTCTCGCCATCCAGTTAACCTTATAGAGCATATTCTTGATTCTCAAGCAAGGAATTATTTTCACCGATTCTTTCAACACTTTTCAAGACATTAATAGTATAGCAACGAATTCATTTTCTATACCCTTTCTTCAATTTATCAAATTAAATACCTGCTCTTAAGACTCCATCTTTCCGGCTGCTCTGCTCTTTTTGCCATAAATTCCCGGTCACTTTGGATTTCCGAGGAACGAAACAGTGGATTGGCTCCTGATTCATTCTCCATCCTTCTGCTTTTATTTCATTATTTTATTACAGGTTCTTTCATACCGGCAATCCGCCCGGTTTAAATTTCCCACGCGTCCTGAAATAAATGAACAATGAAAATATCGATCTATTCGCATCCGACTTCACGCTCATCAATTTCGAGATTCGAGAATTTCGATCTTGAACTCGAAAAAATTCAATTCGATCGTAATCGCATGCATTTGAATGAAGGGCGGGATTAAAATTTTCTTTTGAATTTTTTCAAAGAACAATAAACATAATATATTACTATTACTTTCATAATTCGCAAATAAACAGAAACTAAATGATAATATTAAAATATTTACAAGATATTTTAAATAAGTAATTACGCGGTTGTAATTTTGCATTTTATTTTTAATTTTATTTTTTTAATATTCCAAAAATAGCAATCTGCAAGGAAAAAAAATTGTGGAGACATTTCGCAAATAAGGAAGAATCATTTGATATCATTTTTTAATATTAAAACACTTAAAATAATTTACATTTATATAACAAAATTTTTTATTTATAAATTAAATTGAGACTATGTACATTAATTACACCTATGAACAATAAGTTTTCTAATCTAAAATAGCAGACCGCAGACCTTATTTGACTTCTACAGCAGTTGGCAAAGTTGAAGAGTCAGATGTTGATTTCTCATTTTCTTTTTTGACGTTGAAAAGCTCTAAAACACAAGACAAATTTTTATAATAACGAATAAGGTAATCTACTTATATATAAAACACGTGCATCAGTTATAGCGTGCTTATGTCTAATATAATAAATTCTAAACTACAATACTAGTCTAAGAAAGCAGTGAAAACTATTTTAGGAAAAAGCCAAAAAATTATTAATATTGGTATTTTCGTGCATGGATTTTTATGCTCCTATTTCTATTGAAACGTGCATATTTTAGTAGCGCAAGAAATATAAAAATTGCAATGTGCATTATATAGTTACGTGCATTAACATTTATTATATGTACCTCCATCCTAAAAAGTTATCATCCCCAAAACAATCCTTGAGTTATAGAATTCCTAGTAATTATTTAGGATCGTAATAAAAAGTCACAATTAATTCTTTAAAGAATAATATATCTTTATATAAATTTCATATCCTTTTACACATCAAAATATATATACATAAAATTAACATTTTTTATAAATTAAAGAAATCTATGTCCTTCGCTTCATTAAAATATTATTTATTTAAAAAATATTATTTCTTGATTTTTGATTATGAATTCGAAATGATTTTTTATTAGTATGAAAAATAAGGTAGTCAATGATGACATTATTCCATGAAAGAATAAAAAATCAAAGACATCAACTTCTGAGCAAACTTCAATTCCAAAATTTTTCAAAACTGAAATATTAGTTTCTGAGGAATTTGGTCTTCTCGTTCTCTTTAAATAACAAGTAAATTCGATTTAAAATAACATAGATCTTTAAATGACAAAATAAAACTATATCATCAAAATAATACGAAGTTTAATTGTATATACGTCTATTAAAACCATAAAATATTACTCAAAATATATCAGTATTTAGATGTTTTCGATAAAAAAAAAAGATAAAATACTACTTTAAATGTTTTCGATATTCGAAATAAATATATAATACATATTTTATATGAAAGTTATTTTTTCAGTAGATGATTTCTACCTTTCATTCAAGGAAGCAGTATCTCTTTCAGTATTTAAAAAATCGGTATATAGTTTTCTCAATTGCTAGAAGAAACAAAAACAAAAAAAAAACAAAATAATTTATGAGTTATGGATATTATGTCAAATAGCATACAGTGCATGAAATTTTCTTAAAATGAAACTTTAGATTTTCCCATAAATATCCATCACGATTCGCAGACAATTTGTCAAAAAGGCTATTTATCGCATAAATCTTTATCTCGTGCCAGACGAGGCTCACTCGAAACTACTATAATATAATACCTTTTTAACAAACTTTCCAATTGTCCCATACGCATAGCAAGACCCGCGCATCGCACAAAATCGCTTTTGCATTCCCCAGCCGACTCAGCTTATACACTGAGAAGCCGAATAGAGTAAAATTTACAAAAATATTTATATAAAAATTATCAACCTAGTCGGTAAAGCGATCACAGACCACGAGACTGAAAATTTTTGCCAACTAGGTTTGTAATATTTGCCAGTCTAGTTGGTAAAAATTTTCATTTTCGCGGGGTTGTGATCGCTTTACCAACTAGGTCGGTAATTTTTACAAATATTTTCCTAAATCTTACTCACCCTGGCTTCTCAGTGTATATATGCGGTCACGTGCATTTTCCCCTCATTCAAAAAGCCGCGCTCTCGAAAAGAAAAATCGCCTACTGCTTTCCAGCCGTCAGCGGTCACAAGATCAAAATGAGATCGTCGGTATTTTGCAGCTTCGCAGCTGCCGCCGCCGCCGCCGCCGTCCTCGACCTCGACTTTGCGCAGTTCCCGAGCAGCGGCGAGTACTCGTTGCAACGATAACTGTGATGGTGCAGGTCGCCAGAATTGGCACCGCCTAGCAGTCGGTTTCGCTCGGCGCAGTTCAAGTTACAAGCAGCAGAGTTGCTGATGCCTACGGTAGAAAGGATGCGGCGTCGCCTCGTTTATTTACTGTCTTTGCAAATAGATCGGTCGACGGTTTCTTAGTTCGCGTTTAGAGAAACGAATCGGTAAATATTGCTTTTGACATCATTCTTATATCGTCACCGAACGTTATTTCATCAAGTTTTAGAGGATTTTTCTTTTTATTCTAGCAACCTGCAATTACAAGTGTAGTTTTGAAAATTTTTCATTTTTCGTGAAATTTTTAAAGTTTGCGTACAACTGATGGTAATTTGCTTGAATAAATATTACGTGGACGAGCGGTGACATATTGACTCTTCTAATGGACTGCAAAAAATCCATCATTTATTTATTGACCATTCAACATTTATTAACGTATATGCAAGCTTATGGAAATATAAGATTCAGTAGCGTAGGTAGAAAACATTTTAATATAGAAGTTATTGTCTGTTTTTGCGACTGATATTTTGTATATAATAATACAAGTTTACGCAGATGAAAGCGACATGTTTTGATAAAGTTCGTGAACTACAACAATTGTTACTGACGGTAACAGTGAATTAATAATCCGAGAAAACCATATGATTTTTTAATCCCTTATTTTATTGCTTGATGCTTCGTTAATGAAATAATGCTAATTTGGCTAATACTGAATTTTTTACAAACTTAAGGAAGTAAAAAACAGTGAATTCTTCTCGGCGCATTAAATTATAAAATGTAAATAAAAATGAAAAATTAAAAACGGTGGTGTCCTCTATTTTGACTCGATAAAATATTTGTACGATAGAGAATTGAGCATTTTAATTGTACATTTCTGAAACCCTAATACTTCTATAAAGATCATGTAAGTTCATGCGTGATAAATCAATTCTTCACATTTTACCCTCTTCATTACCTGAGCTAAATCAGAACAATATTCTTTAGAATTCCATCTAATACTTACTTAAATAGCTATTATACTTTTTTTAAAAAATACGCTTTTCTCGCAAATGCTCGACTTTCTGCATTTCAACACGCGTTGGAATCAATACAGAAAGCAGCGCACTTTTGTGCAACTGAAACGCAAGATATCTGACGATCTGGCTTCGCTTCCCATCGAAGATACAGAATAACAAAAACCAGCTCTGACGTTTTTGGCGAGTAGTAGGGGCAGTTGTTAAAAAAAAAAAAAAAAAATTACTCGGAGAACGTAAATGCACTGAAATGAAATCCGACGCACGGCAAAGTCTTCTGAAGGAGCTAGAAACGAGCTCTCCTGTTTTCTTCTGACGAGTACTACTTTAACGGGACTAACCATTCTGTTGCTTGGAGCTGGTCAAGGACTCTCCGGCCGTGCCCAATTCGTCGTCTCGCCGATCGACCGGATCCTCCTTTACGCGGTAAACCAGGAACATCGCCACGGCGCCGACTATGGGCGGTACGCCTGCCAGGAGGAACGGCAGGTGATACGATCCTGAGGTGAAATTTCAAATTTAATCGAATGTAAATTTCTCAAGCGGGGAAGAAAAAAATCAATCCTTACCCGTGTGGTCGTATATCAAGCCAGCAATGGGTGGCCCAGCCGTCAGGGGTATCGAGCACATCCCAAGTAAAAATCCAATCGCCTGCGCGGCGTCCTTCTGCCCGCAGATGTCGAAGGCGATCGGTCCCAGGAGCGATATGAAGCATCCGTCGAACAAACCCATGCACAGCGCGATCACCAGAATCATCGGGAAGATTTTCGTCGAGGAGAGAAGCATCGTGAGTATTCCTATGCTGACGAACGATATCTGCAAACGCACAGCGTCCATTCGAGAATCATTCTCAATTCCGAAGCGAGAAAGTATTATGCAACTGACCTGTTGGAGGAGTATTCTATTGACTTTCGGCAGATCGGCTATGTATCCGAAGACGAGTCGTCCTACGCCGGAGGTGATACCGATGCACATGACGGGTAGCTTCTTATCGGCGCCCTTGAACGTTGTTTCGACAAACTTGCCGATGTGCACGTAAGGTACAAAGTATCTGAAGGGAACAATCGTCCGTTAGCTCGCTGTTTTTTTTTTTGCATCCGAGGCGGTTGTACAATACGTACCCGAAGAGAGCAATGGGTATGGCACTCGCCCAAACCACGTACTTCTTCCGCTTCCAAATCGACACGTTCACAGCCTCTTTCAGCATGAGCCCAAACTTCTTCTTCCGTATCAGCCTTTCATCCTCGTCGGTCGACGGCACTGTTAAAAAAAAGACAAAAAAAAAGATCCATCATCGTATTAGAAATGAAGGCGTTTTCAAGAGAACGATCCTCAAACGGTCATTATACTCACGGGGTATGGGTTTGAAGAGGATAGCGCAGAACATGACGAGGGCGGTAAGTACAGCGAGGCTCCTGAGCGTCCCCTCGAGGCCGAATCTCGCGAGCAGCAGCTCCATCACGTAGGGCAGCAGGATCGTGAAGATCGAGCTGCCGGTCGTGACGACGCCGTTCACGAGGCCCAGGTGCCGCTTGAAGTAGTGGCCCAAAATCACGAGGCTCGGGGTGTACGCGAGACTGGCGCCCAGGCCGTACATCACGCCGTACGTCAAACATAAATACTCCACCTGCTCGACGAGTTTTTCTTTTAGTATAATTGCAGAATTATTTAAGTGAGGGACAATGAGCAAAAGTTTAAACGTATATCATAAATCTTACAATTCGCTTTCATCGGTAAACGTCATAATTGAGAAAAAAAATTACTCTTGAGGAAACATCGAATGCAAGAAGATCACTTTTTGTTTGATATAATAATAAACGTTACGAAATTCGAAGCTTACTTTATCTTGACTCGACAAACATTTCAGCAGTTTGATAAGGCAATCGTGAGCCAACATAAATTGATTTACCTGATCCGCCAGCAAAGACGACAAGTACATGCCACCAGCCGCCAAAGCGCCACCCAAGAACGTCGTCAGCTGTATGCCAATTTTGTCGGTGAGGATTCCGGCGATTGGAGACAAGAAGAACGTAGTGCCAATCGTCAGCGAGCCAACGAGGGCTGAAACATTAAATTCGCATTAATCTTCACCTTGTAATATTAGATTTATTCGACAATTATTCATTAAAGTTTTTCAGTAAAAATATTGAGAAGCCGGCAGAAAGCACCTTTTCAGTTGTAAAGGGCTTTTATGACGAAATAAAGAGTTGCTCAAATAATGTGACAACTACTCTAAAGCAGCTTTTAATCACATTTTCTCGGCGGCCTCTCTTTCATCGCATTAACGAGGAAGCGACTATAAAAATCTCTGCAACGAGTCGATAATTAAATTAGACTTTATAAGGACTGTAGAAAACGCCGATTGAATGCATCAATTATATACACTTGAGATAGTTGATTTTTTTTTTATCCTCTGCATTGCCGCTATTTCCGCGTCAATAGAATTAAAATATAAAACTCGACAAACTGATATTCGCAGCACTCGCCGCGTTTAATCAATGAAATATTTAATTTGATCCTTTGAGGGCCAATTCCAGGTCGAAAAAAGTTTATAACCAATTAAATGTTTGTGCGACGCTTCGTCAGAGATTTATGACCTCTTCAGACTTAGTTATAAGCACAAAAATGGAACAGAAATTTTTCTACGTTGCCTGTAAGAGATCAGAAACCTCTCACGAAATGTCATGCACAAACATCTGAGCTTGGCCCTTAAAGGATCTAATTAAAATGTTTTGTTGATAAAACTCAACAGTTTACCCGCTCCGTGCAATTATCGTTCGTGCGCGTGCACTTCAAACTTCAATAACTGTCATCGTCTAGATAATTCTGTCGCTTCCTGCTTCTTTACGACGATACGGAAAATGCTCGCATTGTTACTTGCACTTATTAGTTAAAGCCATCAAAATGGGAAAGGAAAATAAAGCAGAAGTATGGCGTACTGATTTATACAAAAAAGGCTTTATTTAAACAAAATTTTAATTCAACAGCTTTTGCTTAATACTTGATACTAACTTCATAAAGATAAATTTGAAGAAAGTTTATAAATTCCAATGATATAAACGTGCCGAAATGTGAATTGTGAAATTTTGCAGAATGTACATATATTACATTCGTTATTTAGTTCTCGGCAAAAATTGAAACGAACAACGAATAGAGATATAAATTTGTTGACGTTCGCAAAGTTATTTGCATAACTCTGAATGCATAATATTTATCAATTCGTTTCTTATAGTGTTTCTTAATTGACCCGGATACGGCCAAGATAATTTTCGTACACTATGTCGAACAGCTTGCAAATAGACTGAATAGACTGATGGTAATTGATGTCAATGTTAATTTGCTGATCTAATTTGCGTTAAATTTTAATAAAAAGTAAAAAAATTAAAATTAAATTATTTTTCAATCTTTGTTCCAATTCATTTCAAAATTCATATTATCACAGAAACTAATAAAAATGATATATGACTATCTGTTCAACTTATTATTTCATATCTTTATATTTTTATTACAGCAGCTGCTTTTCGACTGTATTTTACCACAATGCTTCTGAACAGATTTTGTTCAAAAACAAGCTATATACTGTTATTTTCAAATGATAATTCTATTCTTGAGACAAACTACTTCAGATAAGCATTAACAATAGCTTGTCGACTGTATTTTATCACAATACTTCTGAACAGATTTTGTTCAAAAACAAGCTATATACTGTTATTTTCAAACGATAATTCTATTCTTGAGACAAACTACTTCAGATAAGCCTTAACAATATAGTGCAATACCTTTCGGAAATATTAATATAAAATATTAATTTAATCTATTTGTACATTAAATTACCGAAGCCTCTATTTACAAGTCGCGAGTTCGACGTAAACAAATTCAATATTATTGTCTATCGGACAAAAATCCGATAGACAACAACTTTTGCGCGTTTATAAGGGACACATTTCGTACATCGGGCACCTTATTCCCTCAGCCTTTGCTCAGGACGGAAAGCTTCGCGCAGTTCTTGTCCGAGTCCAGCTGACCACCGGGTAAGCGGGCGAAAAACTCTCTCTCCCGGAAATCGCGCCGCGAAAGGGCACGTTTTTCTTTTTGTTTTGTAATATAATTCAATTTTCGTTTAAATCTTAGTTACTTAAAATTAAAGTAGAAGATAGTTTTACATAGAATTATTAAATAATTAAACATAATAATTTAGGATGTAAGTCTAGAAAATAAGTGAAACAATAAAGGAAGAATCTTTTTTTTTTTTTAAAATAAAACGATTGATCTCGGATTTTATTTCACCTTGGCATATTTCCGTAATTTCCTAGATTGAAAACCTCTCAATAGTTTATTCCTCCATTTCTTCGATCAAAAGCAAATAACCGCTCGTAAAAAAGTGCACTCGCCCAAAAATTTTAATTCAATACAGCTCACAAATCTTCGGATTAAAGACTCACCTGCAATAAAGCAAAGGAGTCGCTCTAAATTCACAAATTGGAGGATTTTTTGGACAAGTAAAAGGCGGCTACGAATAAATAACGTTACCTCCTTCCCGGCAAGTCCTGCGATCTAAGCGGCGACTGCACCCGCCGAGCGGAGCATTGTGCCTATGCACTCGCGGTTAAATTATGCAATTACGTTGCTATGGGACAGTGACTCGTGATATTCTTTAATTCTCGCAGATTGATTGCAACAATGTCGTCGGTTACGAGCCCATTCAAACGAAAGTTGCCGAGCCCGAGCGCTGCCGACTCTTTATCATCCAGTCAGACGAGCTCTAACAGTTATTCATACGTCCTGTTTGCCGCAGATCACTCGGTACGGTGATTAGGCGAAGGCTTTCATTGCAGGAAACAATGTGCCTAATAGTCGGAATCATCCCTTTGACTTCCGCGGGACGCGGACGGTGATTGATTTGCGCGTGATTTTTCGTTTGCTCATCGGTGACGTTGGGGATATGGCATGTGGGTTAGCCTTTGCGAATTATTTCAAGTTCAATGTTTTACAAACAATAATTATATATTTGTTGGGCAGTTGTGCGATCAAATCATTAATACGGCAATGATAATAGAGTCTATAAAGCGCATATGAAGCATATCGATAAATTACTTATAATTAGGCCAGTAACGTTTAGCCAGTCAAGCAAATGAAGCAAGCGAAGTAATTAACTCTTTGATTGTTTTTTAATCAACTGCCGCGGCGACAGGAATTAGAAAATAAAAAACACGCGGCCGTATACTTATTATATTAATTTGCTCTTTGTAACATTGATTGTCTCAAATTGCCATCCTGTTGTTGCTAAGTCTGGCACTAATTGGCAAAATGCAATTAAAGGCTTAGGCTCTCAGTAAGCGCTCATCGCTCGTTGATGCGCACTGATATAAATGATTGTTTCGATATAAGCCACCGAGGGAAAATCGACTTTTCCTTCATTGAGCTTAATTGCTG
Organism: Ormyrus pomaceus; assembly: GCA_900474385.1. Classification (NCBI taxonomy): domain Eukaryota; kingdom Metazoa; phylum Arthropoda; class Insecta; order Hymenoptera; family Ormyridae; genus Ormyrus; species Ormyrus pomaceus. The sequence continues at coordinate 10,984 of UCOM01002862.1, read as the reverse complement.
CGTTCGTTTGAAGATTCGACTTGAGTAAATCGTTTGTGCATTGTGACTTCTATTGCTGTCCCGCTTAATAAAATATATATGTCACTGGAAAGTCTGGCGAGTTGGTTCTTCGTAAACGGTTATCAATTAAATTTAGCTTGCTCGCAGTCTTTATTATTTGGTAGATTGCATATGAAATTTTTACAATTGATTGGAAAAGCCCGCTTTGATTGGGAGCAATCAGAAGTCGATGCGATAAAGCAGCTGAGTAAGATAAAAACGATTCAGATTGCTACTTTACCAGATACAATAATCCGAATGCGGAAAACAAACGAAAAAACAAATCTGCGAGATCAAATCTTCTCGTGAGTGCAATAATTCAGGAGTGAATTACTCGAAATCTTTTATTTATAAAAAAAACTCACCGGCTTTCGAAGACACTTCGGTTTCTCCACTTTCCTTCAGTCTTTTTTGTAGCTCCAGGTATATGAGAGAGTATGTGTTTATCACGCTGAACAGTACACCGTTGACCAAAAAACTTCCGATCATAATAGACCATGCCCTGAAAAATAGATAAAATTTATGATTGCTTTTAATAAAAGATAATAATAGTTTATTCAATTATTATGCAAACTTTGGCATGACTTGTCGAACAAAAATAAAGCTGCAATGATTAAATGAATTTTTAACGACCCGACTTTCGAGAAAAAAACAAATCTGTAAAGATTAAATGCCCTGACATGTTATCGATAATGAATAAGGTTGTTGAAAGATGCGGAACTTTGCACCGTCCAAACGTAATATTTTTTTCTCTTTGTATTCTCTGTTTTATAATTTTTTTTTTTTATTTTATTTTACACAATGAAAGAACTGATAAAATTTTCTTATTCTCAGATAGACATAGTTATAATTTTTCTAATAAATTGTTAGACGTTCGTACATTAGGTGTATACTGCCCAAGACGAACTAATACAGTAAGATATTTATTGCGCCAATTTTTCGGAAATTTTTTCAAAAATTTTCTTGGGGGCGAAATCTTATTTTAATACATAAATTTCGTACACTGTCAAGCGAGAACAGTAGCGATTACAGTCACGAATCAAAAAAAGCTAACATATCTTAAACGTTTATAATATTATATAAAGACACGATAAGCACAAGTCACAACATTCAATTTTTACAGATTGCTTTAACAGTCAGTTTTTACTTACTTGTGCTTATCATCCCTTAATACTACAAGTCTCGTGTAAGATGTTAGCTATTGCTACCGTTTTCGCTTAACCGTACGAATAAATTTATATCGCGACGACACTTCGTCCCGAGGAAGAAAGCGTTTGACGTCCAACATCTTCCCGCAAGCGTGAAAAAAAAGCAAAGAAAGAAACGGCACTCACCTCCAACCGCCGTCGGGCGGCTCGCCGCCGAGCCCGGCGTTGCCGTTGGCCAGTCCGCCGTTGTTTATGGCCTCGGCGGCCTTGCCGTTCTCCAGGGCGACCAGGGCGCGGCCGTTCTCCGGCGGGGTGCGCGAGCTGATGACGACGGGCTTGCGGGGCTCGGTGGTGCCGCCGCCGCCGCCGCCGTCCTCCTCCTCGGAGAGCGGCGCGCTCTCCTGGTGATCCCTCGGCGAGCCGTTGCTCTCGCGCACCGCCTCCTCGTCGTGCTCGCCGTCGATCAGGTCCGCCATCGGCATCTTATCGGCGTTACCGGGTGCGGGCTCCTTTCTCTAACCGAGAGAGAGATACAGAGGCGGGGATTCGTTGCCGGCCGGGCAGCAAGCCTGAAATTTTATGACTATTTAGGATTGCAAAGTTTCAGCGCCGTTATCCTTCTCGGGAGCTTTTACGCTTCTTTTGGGGCGGAAATGACTGTTTACCCTCCTAAAGGCTCGTGTAACGTTGTTGCAGGTGGCCAGAAATAAGCGACTTTTTCCGGTTTAAAGGAATCCTACCGGAGACGTCTATTAAATCGAACTTATACTTCAACCGGCGTACAAAGTAAAGAACTAGTAAAAAAAAAACTCTCTTCCGCAGCATTGATAATCAATGACGCAACGGCGATAAGCGAAAGCGACAGCGCCCCGTGTCAGATAACTCAGTTCCATGCTGCCCTTTGAATCCCAGAAACGTTCGCGCGCCTTATCTGCGGCAAAGAGCGGCTCGGGATCGGTCAGCGAACCAGCGGGAGCTCTTATAATAGGAGCAACGTGCTCTCTCTCTCTCTCTCTCTCTCTCTCTCGCGAGCGCGCCGCGGGGAGCAAAATGGATGTCGAACTCGGCGCGGGCAACGTGTGCGCGCTCGCGATGATGTCACCCCATGTGCTTTTAGCGGCCGTGCAGCCGAGTCGCGACACGTGCACGGTCTCTCTCGCCTGTACAGCTGCCACGATCTCGCAAGGTGAACGAGCCTTGGCCGGCGAGAGATCGCGCCCCCCCGAGTTTATGTATGCTTCGAGATCGTTGGCTCCTGGCGGCGATTTTCGGCCGCCGAGCGAGGTCGAATGCCGGCGCGTTCGATATTCGGTAATTGAAAGCAATTCGGTAATTTGTCACGGATTCGAAGTACATGTGTACGTAGATCTTCCGGAAAGGAACGGTTGTTCAATGGAGTTGTTCGTAAGCGTTTTTTGAGATAACGTAATGAGAAACATATAGGGATAAAATTTAACGTAAATTAAGGCGAATGATCGAATTTGAGACTGCAATAGTTTGAATTACAAAATGCTTGAAACTAATAAATAAGCGTAAATAATATAATACAAAGTTTGAAGATAAGAATATTTATTCCATTTTCCTTTGCAAGTCGGGATATTCCTATATTTTTAGCATCGGGGCTTTGACCCGATTAGTATTCAACGATAAGGCATGTCAATGTGACTTTTATTTAAACAATCTAGCAAAACTTGTTTACTTTAACGCCTGGAACAATGCGCAACTCAGCTTATAAAAAGAATTACTTACAATTAATTACTTATATTCCGTTTGACTTTTATCTTTCGCCGACTTATATATGTGCTTATTCATGGGCCTGAGAGTGCGTGTTCAATTTGGAGTATCGACGATATTAATTTAATTCATTAATTGACAAAACTTACGCGACAGTACCTAAATTTGACTTGGGGTCTAGAGAATTTGTTCAAGCAGTTGTAACTTGGATCTGGTATTGCGTCATCAAGTTTATTCTATTAGATAAATTCATACGAGAAAGTTAGAATATGTTTTACACCGCTAATTAAGCATCCTTTAATGATAGGTCATTAGTCGTTAATAAATTATACGTTTCTTTTGCATTTAATTTAATTACTACAGCCATTAAATTTGAAAGTGGACGTTATTTCATATTTTAATTGGCAAATAGTACAAATAATTAATAACAAATTTTCAATAATTAGCTTTTTGAGATTGGTACTGATAATTAATATAATATATTAAACGTCAAAATGTCTGTGAAAATTTAGCACAGATTTATTTTTGATAAATATATCTGAAGTAAAGTATCAAAAAAATATTTAAAAACTTTTATTCAATGCATTATCAGCAAGCTTCAAACATTTGATTTTAATAATTTATTTCAAATCAAATTTAATCAGATTATAAATTTTACAACATTTTCTTTTCTAAAAAATTAAATATCCCCTCGAGGAAATATCAAATTCATTGCAAGTATACAAAAAAGTAGTGTACAAAAAATCGTGCAATTGAAAAATAAACTTGTGAATAAAATTATAATAAAAGCATTGTATAACCGATAACGATAATGGGCACTCGAATAAAAAGGCATAGATAACAATAATTATGAAACAAAATAATAACTCACTTGTAAAGCTTGATGTTAGAATTAAGAATCGAGCACGGAAAATTTCTGCTCAAAAAAGGCACTCGAAACTCGTCCGAAAAATCAAAGCGCTCAGAAGGAAAATTAGTTCAAGACCCGACGATGTCGAAACGTGACAAAAGCAAACTCGGGCAGCAAAACAAATTCCATCCGCGAAGCTCGACGAAAAAAAAAAAAAAGTGTGCATTTCCGCGAGCCTTTTGCCACGCACGAAGCACAAACAGGAAGCAGGTCGGGCAAAGTCACGACACCCCTGCGATTCCTCGATCCTGCTTGAGCAGCGCGGAAAAAAAAAGGCTCGAGTGCGTATATCTGCTCGGGTCTTTGAGAGCGCCGCGCCGCGCGATTAAATAATAGCCGCGAAAACCATTATCTCCATCAGCCTGCGGATAGGAGCTTCGGACCAAAATTTCGAGCGGCCATTATTTGTTGAGTGCACAGGAGTCGAGCCAAGCTGGGGCCGAAAGACCGATTATCCGATCTAGCGACGAGTGTTATGGACACCTATTTATAGGAGAGTGTTTTTTTTTTCTTTTTGCGCCGAGCTGTTTTGGGTCCGCGCGAAGGCCGAAGGGTATATATGGCGAAAACACTGCAGAAGTTTAAACGTTTGCTCCGACTTTGTGGATGACGAGATCGTTGGAGCTGACAATGTTGCACACGTTCGTTAAGTCAAATTTAAGAATAAGTGCTTTTGCGACGCGACAAACGACGGTGCACGTGCACGAAGAAAAGTAATAAAGTATGTAACATATATATATATACTTTTGAGAAAGGGGCGATAGATTTTTAGTCAATTCGTTGGCTTACTCCCCATTCCAAAAACGTATACGTACAGTATACAATTTTGAAAATTGACCGTTTCTCCGCGCAGTATATAACTTTTACCGAAACGTTTACCTCGAGGCGGTATACTTTCAGCAGCGATTCAAGTGCACGGAACAAAGCGTGTAAACAGTCGACAAAAAAAAAAAAAAAATTAACGAGGAAAAGAACCAAGCCGAAAATACGCACCGATCAATCGGGCGAAAGCAGCGGCAGGTCCTCAGGTCCAGTCATCCGCCGTACCGTAAGATACTCGCGCTCGCGCCTGACATTCAGCCGGCAAAGTCAGCTCGGTAACTAAGGGGCGCGCAGTGCGCGCTCTCCGCGCCTCGGCTCTCTTCCTCGGCCGCCCCACATGGCGCACGACGACGCACTCGCCCGAGAGGAATTCCGTCGGCGGGCAAAGCGACACGACGCGCGGCCGAGAACCCGCGCGCCGAGCACGCGGTCTAGATATACACAAGAGGAGGACGGCTCGGCAGCGCCGTGCGAGAAGGATGGAGAGATAAAAATAGGAGGCCCGCCTTAGCGCGAGCTTCGTTCGTGCATTGGATTAAAGGGACTCGCGCGGAAGGAAACACCTTTTTCAACGAGTTCGAGCTTAATTTGCCGTTTGCTTTATTTACGATACGATTGTTGAAATTTGATATTGCAGCCGCGTGTACAGCGAAGATTATTATTCATCGGTGCTTTTATTAAACTGCAACTTTTCCCCCTTGCCCGAACGTTTTTCACTCTTTGCCGCAAATAAGACGCGCGGAGAAGGCAGGAAGCAAAAGAGAAGAAGCAACAATGCCGCGCCATTTCCGATTTCGATAAAAATAGATCGATTCGTCGAATTTAATTATTATCGTGCGCGAGAAGCATTAAACCAAGCTTCCAAATTACTTGGACGGCGGTCTTTTTTTTTCTATCGGTATATATAAAGTCTAAAAATACACCGTCGAAAGCAAAAATTAGCGGCAGCGCGAGGAGTCGCGCGTAAATCGAGGGGAACGCGCCGTTCGCGAGCACGTGTATAAGGACCGGTAAAGAAGAGGGGGAGGATATCACCTACGCGATCTGCGCTTCGGGAGAGGCTTTTAAATTGCGGATTGCCCAGGCGGCTCTTTTTTAACGGCTTTGGACGCCGATAATATTCTCCTCTTTCCCTTCGTTTTAATTGCGGACAGCGGTGACTGGAAAATTGGCGGAGAAAACTTGCAAACGCGCAGGGAAGCCCGAAGAGGGAAGAGCCACGGGAATGATGACACAAAGCTGAGTTGGAACGGAATATTGCGTCATACTTCGACCAGTCTTCCAAAGCCTCCCGGAAGCGTTAGTTTGTTGCAGCGAGCATAACTTTCTATCTCGTTAAAATTCAGCTCCGTTGTAATGCGCGTTGTAAGGGCAATTTATGCGCGGCTCAGCGCTAAACCCGATGCTGGAGCGATTCATTGTCTTTTCCTCGTGTAATAAACGCTTTCGTGACTGTTGAAACACTGCTTTATAAACCCGAACGGCCAAGCCGAGAGAGCTTTTATGCGCCGATTCTTGCAGCCGTTCAAGAGCCGTATTTCACCAGTCAAATTTAATCGAAGTAATTATTGCTTTTTACACTGCACACGCGCACAATGCGCACAAGGAATATTGCGTACTACGTACGCTATTTAAACGTAAATTTTTAATTACGTTGGACGTAATTTAACGTTTACGCCAATCTACGCGCTTATGCATTCATAAATCACAATGACTGTAATGCGTGATAATGACAATTATTCAAAGATCTTTTGATTTTTTTAAGAAACACGACTTTGTCAGCCAAGATTCGCTTCACCCGCCGAGTGTAAACTAATGCGGTGTCAGCGAACCTTAATTAAAGAAATAATTATTAATTATACATTAAATCTTAAATTAACAAGTCAATTTCAATTCGCAAATCAGTTTTTTTTTTAATTTTTTTGTCAAGTTTTATTGTTTTTATATTAATGAAAAAATAAGAAAGTTCGGAGTTTTATTATTATTAGGATACTACAGAGTGAAGATTTTCGGTACTCATTCTCGAGATAAACATTTTTTTTTATAATTTTGATTTAAAACTTGTTGCATTTTCCCAGAATCCGAACCACTTATATAGACGCTTGTAAATAAATACAGTGGTGTCTCAATGTAAATTTTCAGATTTAACTAGAGCCCTGGTTAAAGGTCCAATACTCTACCAACTGAGCTATCATTGTCGCTCCAATTACAAATACACTTATAAATTAATTAATTTTTAGAAGATCTATAACTACCTTTTTTCTAAATATTGAACTTTATTTTATTAAACACAATAATATGCTCTAAAAAAATTAAGACATTTTTAGCTTTACATATATTTCTACGAAAGTGCGTTACAAAAATTGTGCGTGATTGATCAACGCATAAAAGAAAAAAAAAAGTGCGGTCAAGATTTAACTGCTCATGCGAAAACAATATGTGAGCATGCAGACAAATGTGCAAATATGTGAAATAAAGCCGTGCCAAAGAACATCGATATTATCTAATGGATATATAGTACATACACTTGAAAATTGAGAAGTGGCTTATAGGGAAAAAAAGAGAACGAAGCCTTGGGATTTGCGAGGACAGTGGCTAATATTCAATGAAATGTTGTGGTGAGTTGAATTTCATTAAGACTCTACAACGCAAAAGTGATGTATATAGGTTTGTCGACTAGCTCATATTTACTGACATTATACGCTGAATTACGTAGATACACCGTGTGAAATTACATTTTCTTTTTATATTAATTTTGCTTGCATTTATCGAAATGACGAAAATAAAAAATGTAATGCGTAATGTATTAGTTTATTAGTAAAAACGTAATCGATTGTATTAGAGATGGGTAGTTAAAAATTTATTAGTAAAAACATAATTATATTAGAAATGGGTAGTTAAAAATGGTGAAATAGAAGTTTCGTATTTTTTAACGCTAGAAATTTTATATTTAATTGTTAAGTATTATTATTATTTAACTTATGATGACCAATCTGAAATAAGTCTTACATACTTAAAAGAGTTGAAAGTTTTCTATAATACTCTGATCTATATGAAACGCTTATTTATTAAAGCTTTAAGTAATTTACGTTATCGCACGATGTAACAAGTCGCCGATTGGCAAATAACCGCATTTTAAAAAAGCGAAAAAGAGCAACTACGAAACTAACTAATCTGCATAATCCGAAAAACACAGAAGTTCTTTAGAGATAGTTTATCGCTTTTCTACTTCCATGCAGCAAAACGCCGTTTTCTGTGCGAGTATTTAATGCAATAATTAAAAATATTTACAATATTTACAAAATGGTGTAATTTTCATTAACGAATAACGCATTTTTTATTTAATTTATGGGTCGAATTTTAAATGTAGAAAAACTACATTTCTTTTTTTAAAGTAAGATACAAGTTAAAGTTTATTTACCCTGAATATGTACAAATTTTTTTATCAAACTTTGTTTTACTAATCTTTGAATTAATGTAATAATAGAAATGTGATGTTATTATAATACAAGCAATAAAATTAAATTTCTTAATACTATTAATTTTATTTTTAGGTGCAATCACGTAGACACTTGAGATAAACCATTTGCATACTGAAATTCTGAACTGTTTTCATATTCACACATGTCCAATGCAATAACACAACTTTCACGAACAACACGTTTTTCGTCTTCCAAATACTTCTTTAAAATGTCAAAACAATAGGGTGTGGCTATAGCTCCTAAAGCTTCAGCACACTCATGTCGAACCATTTCATTTTCATGGGCATCCTCAAGAGAATCTTTCAAGTATGGTACACTTACTTCTTCTTGCAATTGACCAAGAACAAATGCAATTTCATGACGGAATAATGCACTACCTGCCTTTAAGCCTAAAGATAAAACTCTTTTGTAATAAAATTTTTAAAAAGATTTGTTTTATAAAAATTTAAGCTAACCTTTTGCAAGAGCAAGTATACTTTCTTCAGTTCGCAAATTTCTGAGTGAAAACATTGCTCTGTATCTATCAAACAATGATGCACTTTCATCCAAAAGTATTTTAGTTAGTTCGTTTACATCTTTTGTTTGAGCTGGTGGGGCTGGATCAACCGATGCATATGGATTTTCTGACAAATCTTGTTCTCTTTCTTTGGCATCCTGTATCCATTTTAATCTTTTCAAAGCCAGTTCACAAGTTTCAGCTACTTCAATAGTTGGATCTTTACTATATTCATCCAAAATAGATATTACACTAGTGTCGCCTATTGCACCTAATGCTTCTCCTATCAAATATAAAATCTATATCATTAAATTGTAGTGATAATTTAATTTTGTTTAAACATAAGTTAATATCTTAGTAAAAAATGGTAGAAATTGAGTATCCTTAATATCAGAAGAACAATTTAAATTTAAACTTTTATTTTATACTAACCAGCTTCATGGCGTACCATAGGTTCCTGACTTTTGTCTTTCAAAACATCTGTAAGTACTGGTAGAGCATAAGAATCTTGCATTTGTCCAAGACAATATGCAAGTTCATGCTTCAGCAATGCTGATGGATCACTAAAACCTTTCTGAATTTGGTCTATTGCTAACTTCCCACCGATATTTTTTAATGTGAATAAAGCACGAAATCTTTCTTTTAGTGGTCGACTTTCGTCATTCAAAACTTTTCCTATAGCTAAGATTTCTTTTTCTTGAATGGATTTCATATTGATTTTCTTTGAATGAACTGTGCAAAATTAAAAAAATAGATGATCTATTAAGCAGTGACTGTAATGATTTTAATGAAATGATTAATAGGTTTTGTGCTTAGAATATAAAATAAATTAAATGGTGATAAAAATATAAAAATAAGAATCAAAAACAGTTTTAACTATGTACAGTGCGTAAGCTTATTTTTTGTAAAGTGCACAAAAACTTGCATTTAGGTAAACTACAATATTTGAAAATCAAAAATAAACTAAATTAAAATAAAAAATGAATTCTAATTGAAAAATCTGTCATCATTTTTAAAAAAACTTGCTTCTTCATCGATCAATATTGCATTTAATAAAACTAACCTTATCGTCGCATGTGGTATATTTCAGCGAATATAGTGTAACGTTAATCAATAATTGAAGAATGTATATGTTTCAAAAAATAAATTTTTTACTTGTCATTTGCAAGGAAAATTTCACAACTGGTCACTGTATTTAGATTGTAATTAAAATTTGAACGAAAATAAAAAGAAAGAAATAAAAACATGTTCAAGTTCTTTTGAGAAACCAAACCCTAGTATCATATAGTAATATTGAACTCTAGTAACACCTTTACTCTTTTAGTGTAGCTTTTTATCATCACTTTTTGCGAACAATCCTGCGCATTATGTTAATTGTTACCGCAAAACTCTTTTACTCAGTACTTTTTTTTACCTTTTAATTTTTATAAATAATATTCAATCTATAAATTATATTAATTAATTGGAATTTCAATATTATCCAGTTCTAAATATAGAAAAATAATTTTATTAAATACACCCCCCTTATCCTAAACAACAAAAATGCGATATTTACGAAAAAAAATACTGGTCAAGGAGTCTCAAATTACACCCTCCGAAAATCCTGGATTTATTAATTGCACCCCACGGGTCCAGAGATAAAAAATAAAATTTTATTCATCTTGATCACCTTGTTTTCAAAAGCCCATAACTCGAGAAATATTGTATTTAAAAACATAAAACTTTTTTTAAAAAATTGCACCCTCGCCAATTTAAATTTCACCCTCCTTAGAAATTGATGAATATCATTAAAAATAACAATAAACATTAAAAAATTAGCAGGCAAAAGAAGGGGACAGAAATCTTTTGAATTTCAGCGCCTTGCGCATGCGCCCATCGTTTTGTTCCATTTACCTAAAGGAAATGCACGATTGTTTAACGAATAAATTATTCAAATCGAAAATCGAGTGAGGGTGCAATTTAGCAGGATTGATATACTTCATTTTGAGCCTTGGTGCAATTTTCCAGGTACAATAATTAGCGAGATATCGTTAATGAAATATTTCATAACCACAAAAGAAATCACTTTATTTACTTTTGTAATTTATGCGCATGCGCAGATCGGACAGTCTGCTTATTATAGGAAAATTCATTTTTTAATGTTTATTGTTATTTTTAATGACATTCATCAATTTCTAAGGAGGGTGCAGTTTAAATTGGTGAGGGTGCAATTTTTTTAAAAAACTTTTATGATGATATATGCAATATTTCTCGAGTTATGGGCTTTTGAAAACAAGGCAGTGATGCCGCTGGAAAAATTGCGTCTAGGGTCCCCAAATTATTTTACTCCAAGTTGCAAACTTCAGAGTAAAAT
>UCOM01002861.1:0-22150 GCA_900474385.1 Ormyrus pomaceus | reverse complement strand
TTTTTGGGAAAAAGAATCCGGATTTTTCGATGACCGAGATTCGAACCAGCGCCCTAAGCGATGTTTGTCTTGGGAGGCAACAGATATATTTGAACATCCCGCAACTACGCCTGCGCATTAAGCACTTAAATACGCGGGAACAGTGAGTTTTAATAACACGACGAACTACTTTGAGACTTAGTCAGTATCGTTCCTTTATAAATTATTATTAAAAAAATCATAGTTATTGGTATTTATAAATGTCATTAATTAAACTATTATTACAGTATTTCGTATGATTAAAAACTGTTTCAATACATATGTGCATACGCACTCTTGGTTATGCACGAGGCTACGAAGAGCGCGCGCGAAAACAGCATTTCTTCTCGCAAAAAACTTTTTTTAACACATGAGAAACGTTGATTTATTTTGACAAGTTTTATCCATAACAATTATTAAAAATGCCACTCGTTAAACAACCGATGCGCTATGCTCATCCAGAGGGTCATACTGATGTTTGTTATTTTACAGGTGAAAAGTAAGTATAATTTTTAAAGAAATGTTTATTAAATTTATCAAAATATTAGGTAATATTTTTATTTTTAAATTTCAGAGGTGGGCTGATTACTTGTGGTACAGATGGAGATGTTCGAACATGGATAAATTTGATGGATGATGATCCAACAGCTAGTTGCATTTCTGAAAAGGCTATATCTGTTATCTCAAAGGTATTTATTATTTGATAAAATAATTGCAAGTATTTATTTCTTATACTAAATTTTTAATTAACTTACTAGAAAGAAAAAGTATATGTTGGAAATGATAATAATTCAGTACAAATACTTACACATCCAGATCTTGAAAAAGAAGGAATCGTTACAAGATTTACAGCTGCAGTATCTGCATTAGCAACTACAAAAGATAGCAATTTAATTGTATCAGGAGGATGGTATTATTAAATTTTTTTTATTTATGTACTTTTTACCACTCAAGGTCTAAAATTTTGTTTAATGACTATTTTTAGTGACATGCGGATACAAGTTTCAAATATCATTACATCAGATACTTTTGAATTAACTGGTCATGAAGCTCCCATTTTAGGTTTATCACTGGATCCAAAAGAAGAATTTATTGTAATATATAAACTTAAATTAAATTAGAAATTTTCAATTTATCAGTTATTACAAAACTTTATTTTTAGGCTTCTTCAAGTGGTGATGGTTCTATTAAAGTGTGGAGTATTAAGAATAAAAGATCTGTCCATACTTGGAATAATATTATTCCAAAGTGTAATAATTTTTTTACTGCAAAAGTTTATGCAACTCCTTCTTTTCATAGTAAAACTGGAGAATATCTTGCTTATCCATGTGGTAAAGATGTTGTAATTGTAGAAAGGTCTTCATGGAAAGAGTCATTTAGATTCAAAGCAGCTGCAATAAAAAATGTATGATTATTGTATAATATAAAGAGCACTTGCAACAAATTTATAAATTAAATCATGTCTATTTCAGGAACTCAGTATCTGTAAATTTTCTGAATGTGGAAATTTTATAGCAGCAAGTTCTACCTACGGTGAAATAATTGTGTGGGATTTTGAAAATAAAGAAATAGTGGGATATGTTGATCATAATCAAAATGCGAAGATTACTTCTCTTGTTTGGAATCCAAAACAACCAAATGAAATTGCATTTTGTGATGCTCTTGGGCAACTTGGTTGTATTGGTGTGGTATGCATTAAAATAATTAAAATTAATAATTTAAAATAAAATCATTCAAGATTCTACTAATTTTAATAACTTTTTTTATTAAGCAAATTCCAAAGGATAAATCTCTTAATGATGTAGCATCAGAAGGTGCAACAAATGAACATCTTGATAATGATATTCTTATGTTTGACAATATTAATGCTGATGATGATGATGATGACGATAATGCAATATCTTTGAGTAAAATAAAAGCTTCTGTTCTTGATGATCAGCAAAGTGTATCTAGTAACGTATCTGAACAAAAGCAAGAAGAAAAGCGTATTTTGCCTGAAATAAATTTACAGGAACCATTTCAACCTGGATCTTCTCCAGTTCATCTATTATCACGCTACATGGTATAATTAAGAAGTTAATTTGTACAGAACTTCATACAAAATTTCGTTTAAAGTAACATTATATTACAGGTTTGGAATGATGTAGGAATAGTTATGTGTTTCAATATAGAAGAAGATGAAAATAGCAGTATAGAAGTTAATTTTCACGATGTGACAGTGCATCCTGCTATGCACATTAATAATTATTTAGGTCATACAATGGCAGCATTATCAACAGAAGGCCTTATATTAGCTGCTCCTAGTTCTGGTAGTTCTGCTAGTAAAATAGTTGTTGTAGCTTTAAGAGGTATTATTTAATAATTTTTTTATATTAATAAAATATGAATATATATTTTTTTAAAATATGTTGTCAGATATTTAATATAATTACAGAACTTGTATTTTTTTAAAATAAATATAATAAATATTATATTTTCGTCAAATTAGGTTGGGGTTCTGGCAATAAAGAATGGACCATGGACCTTCCTGATGGAGAAGAAGCATTAGCTGTTGCAGCTGGAAATAACTTTGTAGCTGTTGCAACTAGTGCAAGGAATTTAAGATTGTTTATGCCAGGTGGAACTCAAAGGGAAGTTATAGCTTTACCTGGACCAGTAGTTGCTATGAATGGTTTTGGAAATAATTTGGGTGTTACTTATCATTCTAGTATAGGTATTCTTTTGATTAACTTTTAACAAATTTAAGGCAAATATACGTTCTTTGCTAGTTAATTTGTACAATCTACAAAATAATTTATATTTTAATTTGCCAAGATCAAAATTGGACTCTCAGAAAAAATGTAAAAGAAGAATATTTATACAACCGAAAAAATTTAATCAATACTTCGCTATCTTTTTTTTAAATTAGCAATTTACAATATTGTAAGTTTCGTTCGAAAAATTTTTCAAATCTTAATAATTTATCAAATCTTAATAAATTCAAATATAAATTATTTTTCTAACGGCCAATTTAAAATTGAGAAAGAAATCTAAACATTTTATTATTTCTTTTTTAATAACATTATTTAATGCAATTTAAATACAATTTTATCTAAGTTAAATATATAAGCCATTTTTATTCTGTTACAGGAGCATTTGACGATCAAATTTTAAGTTTATTGTGGATTCGTATTTCTGGACCAAGCTTAAAAAGTCATACTTTGTCAGTGCCGCTTTCACCGGCGTCAAATTTAATGTGGGTAGGATTTTCCAATCTTGGTTCTCCTGTAGTTATGGATGTTGAAGGAATAATAAATATTTATGATAGAAAATCAGCTTTATGGAGAGTTGCATGTAATACGAACAGACAGGTAATTTTTATTTCACAAGTTCTAGGAAGTAATTTTAGTGCTAATTATCGAAATAAAATTTTATTTTTTATAGCTTTACGTTTTTAACATTTTTATTACTTCAAAGTTAGATTTATTTATAAATAACCTTCCTATTTTTCTTATTTATAAACTAACGTTACATATTATATTACAGAACAAAGGGAAATTCGATCATTACTTTATAATTTCAATAGACGAATCGGATAAAAGTGCACGTTGCATATTGTGCAAAGGAAGTCATTATCCTCCAACAACACCTCGTCCAATTGTTACAGAAATACCTTTGACAATACCACTCTGTGAACCTGAAAGTGAGAAGACTGCCCATGAAGCTAAAATATGGCAAATTGGAATTAACATAGACGAGGAAATGCAAGCTGTTTTAGGGTTAATAGGAGTAAGAATAAAAATCTTAATTGTATTTAAAAATTGTTATAATAATATTCTTACAATAAATTGTAAGCATATATATTCAATAGTTTTAACTTTAAGAAGTTGGACTTTTAACAAATTAAATCGATTAGATATTTTAAAGTTCAATTCAATTTAAGAATGATATGAAGGAAGTGTTATTGAAGTTTTGCTTTTATTTTGTTAAACAAATAATAAAATTGAGAATACTTCTGTTATACTACGGATTTGTTAAATATTATATTTTCTTAATAAACTATGTAATTAACATAAACATATTAACTTAATTTTTATCAGGCCGCTTGCCGTGCTAATGCTGGATTTCGTGCGGTAGAGATTTGTCAACAAATTGCCTCTCAGAAAGCTATAGAATTAGCGATTAAATATGCAGGAAGTCGCCATCAATTTGCTTTAGCTAAAAAGTTAGAAAGTATTTATGATGAAAATGAGTCAAAAGAAACTAGCCAACAAACAGCAACACAAGAAGATATGTTTAGTGATCCTATTGATACCCTTGAACATCAAGAGACACTCATACCGTCTATAGAGGTTCCTGATGTCGAAATCAGACCTTTAACTCCTAGTCAAACGTTTGGTCGAAGAAGTAATCCGTTTTTAAAGAAGAAAAATACACCTGAGTCGAAAGGTAATTTATATCTTTTTATGCTTCAGTTTTTTGATGTATAAGTTTTTCACGTACAATTTATTACAAAATAATAATTTCAGGTCTCTCTGGATTAGACAAAATTGCAGAACCGTCAAAACCTGTCAGTTCTCCAACAATCAGTGTTCCAAAACCTAAGAAGGCTAAAAAAGACGGGCCACAAAAAGAATCGTTTGTTAGTTGGTTGCAGAAAAATAAACAAAAATTAGAAGAGGAATTGCCAAATATGGACCCGAATCAACGTATGAAAATTGCATTTGCTAGATTCAAAGAAATTAATGGTACTACTAGTGCAAATAATATTGAAACAAATGAAGAATCCAATAAAAAACGAAAATTAGACGATGAACAAAGTGCTGAAGAAAATCAGGCGAAAAGATCAGTTTTGAGTAAATTAGCAGCTTTTGCACGAGAAAATTAGTATATATATATACATTTATTTTTAAGAACGTTTTTATTACTGACAAATTGTAACTTTAATTATTTTTTTTATTTATTTTTAATTCTTAGTTATGATTTATTTAAAATATTCACAATAAATAAGTTTGTAAATATACTGCAAAAATAGCATATTTATAAAAAAAACCATTTCTACTGTTTTTTTATTTTGCATTCACTTATAAATGTAAAAATGTATATAAACAATTATGTAATTTTATATTGTTTTAATAAAAATACATTTTTTTTAATAATTCAAGAATACATTAGTTTTCACATATTTGACACATATTCTTTCAGTTTTCACCTTAAATGATTAATATATGATTAAATCGTAAAAAGATAAACTTATGCTTTTTTGGTGATTTATTTAAAAATAAGAATTTATTCTATTTTATTGCTATTTATAAATTATTCATACAAAAGATAATAATAAAAAACCCATTAAACAACGGGAAACCCTTTTTATTTTGAATTTTACTAATTTTTTTTGCATACAATATTTATGTGAAAAAAAAATAATTTAAATGCAAATAAAAGGATTTGAAATAAATGCACATCAAGCTTTAAACATAAAGAAATTCTTTTTATCAATTATTGTATCTCAGTTTTGAATTAATTCATTATCGGAAAATACGTATACTTCAAAGTAGACAAAAACTGTATCTTTACATGTCTGATGAGCAGAAGGCCTAAAGATGTTTATGAATAGTTGATTGTATATTTTTAATTAACCGAATCGCAATTGCATCTACTAATTGACAGTCTTCCGATTCTATTCCTTGAAAAATTGTATAAATTTGTTCAAGTATTTCAAAAGGTTTTCATAAAGTATTCTAATTTAAAGTTAATCATCTTCGAAATATCAAAATAGAGCATTTATTGATATTTAACTTGGCATCGGAAGTTAAATTCTGGTGCTATTAACTAGCGATTAGTTTATTAATTCTAGAAAGAATACATAATAAATGTAATGGCATATAATATAGTCGTAAGTATTACTAAATAATACCCACTGACATAAATAAAAATGATTATTATTTGTCATAATGATAGCAGTTCGGCCTGTCCGAAAAAAAAATTTTGTCGATACTATCAAAACTTTATCGAACTTATTTCGAATTTTTATATTAGAGCCAGTTTATCAAATATTATTAATATCTTTACATTTTTAATCTTTTTATAAATAAAAATATTTTTAGTAAAATGAAAAAACTTTTTATTTAAACACTACTCAACTTGATAGAAAAATAAGCAATTAAGAGTAGAATATTAAATTTAATAAATGTTACTAATATATTATTCGAGACTTTTGTAAACTCAAGGTGCAAAGTTCAATCGGCCGATCACAAAGCCCTTAACCTCCGCGCAAAAAAGAAAGTCAATCTTCGAAAATCGGGAACCCGTTTGCACATAAGAGAGACAGGCAGCTCGGTGCCGCACGTGCTTTCTCCGCGAATCTCTCGGCGCCTGGCGGTGCGGCGGCTGCGGGCTGCGCTTCGTTCGCAAGACACGCTCGAATCGCTCGAGAGTCAGTCGGCTCCAACACCTTCGACGCTCCAGACCGCCGTGTTCGCGCCGCCGCGGCAAGACGCTCGCCATGCAGGAATTCAAGGAGGAGCAGGCCGAGGACGTACGCAAGCCGAAACACGGTGAGCCGCGCTGCATGCTCGTTTAGCCTTTCGCTTATCGTGCTCGAGCTGCCGTCTGCTCTCCGAGCCCACGATGGGACACCCCCCTTTTAAGATCGCCGAATATCGCGGCGGTTAGAGAAGAGCGCGCGGAGCGGTCTAATTTTACGCCGACCGCATGCCTCGTATTGCATCATTCTAGCTATGGGAGAAGAGGCTTTCTTTCGATAATGGTACATTTTTCTGTTTACCCGTTGCTCTGCTACGCGTCCAATTTGTTGGAGGAACAATGTAAGTCGTGCCTTGCACCGTTAATCACTTGCTTTTAAGTTTATTATGAAATTTTTCTTTTTCGCGAAAATCGGACAGTCATTTAAACTAAATTCTAAGATTTCTTATCGAAGCGATACTAAAAATTGTAATAGTCAATCCTAATGTTCTCACAGACTGACGTTTTGCAAATTTTAAAAGAAACTATTGTAATTTTTCCAACAATATTATTATGTCAGTCTGTGAAAATATTAAGATGACTATTGAATTTTTCTCGGTGTAAATTCATGTATTTAATACATTTTTATGAAATAACATTGAAAGCAACGCAAAGAATACTAAATTAAATGACCAAAATCAATGTACTATAATAGCGTATATAAACTATAAAATTCGTAAAAACAGAATACAGCTTTGAAAAATAACAGCGATGCATTTTAATATAATAAATCAACTTTAAAATTTAAAAGTTACATTTATCTCCGATTTCGACAAGGGATTTGGTCATAAATCTTGCTTTTCATACCAACGGCACAAAAAACCTTTTGGTTTCGCTTTTTAAGATTTTTTAGCAAAGTGGGAAAGTTATTCTATTAATTAAATTTTTCAATCGTCCGCTTTAAAAAAATTAACGTTTCACAGCCGTTAATCAAATGTTTCAGATAAAACGAGGAAATTCCCGATTTAAATAATTGACATTTTTTTCTGGATAATTCCAAGAGTTGAAAGTATTCCAAAGATGCAAATTATGCGCTTCCTTTTCTTATCGGCGAGTTATATTCCTTTTCAACAAATGGCCATACGACCGCATAATGGAAACCGCGCAAAAAATCCCCATTCATATATTTAGCAACACTCGTCTGTGCGACGCGCGAACAACTAGTTTCCCTGATAAGTGCATCGAATCGCCGCATCTCTCGTTCGCTTCGGAATCAGCGCTTATCAATTTAATCGTTTCCGCACTTTAACGCTGAAATGCACTTCCGCCAGGAGGCGGCGGAGCAAAACAAAAAACAAAAAAGAAAAAAAAACAACGAATCCGTCCTCTGAATTATTCTCGTAATGCACGGCAAAATTTGAAGCCCGACCGAAAGCGCGGTGAATGGATGCGCGTAACTAGCTAAGTTTACCGATGATTTACGCCTCGCGAGCCGAATCCGATCATTTGCGCGAGCGGAGAAAGTTCATTCGTGCGTGCCTCGGCAACTTTTGCACCGAGTCGCACTTTGAGTTTAATGCGAACGATCGTAAATTCCAAAAATTATTCTTCTCGTGTTTCTGGGTATTTGCGAGTAGCTGTGACGTAAATTTAAGCGAACACGATGCGAATGCTTTTTGGTAATTTTCGTAAAACTCGGTAATATACGGCGGTTTTTCTCTGTAATTTTTATTTCTGAAGAAAAAGAAATTTCCGAAGAAAAAGATTAGTTCGCGTTCTGTTAATCTTCAGTTTATACCAGGTATACTTGCAGAGTTCACTCAAAGAATCTTTATTATTTGTTCAGAAAAGCGAGGCTTCCTTTCACTGATTCGAGTCAGCTTTTAGCTTCGGCGTGATGTTTATTAACTTTTTTTATTTTTAAATCTTTGACTCCATGCGCTTCCTGTTTGCAATAAAAACATTTTGAATGTTTGGCTACTGTTTTTTATTCATATGCCCATGCTGAATATGTATTTTATTTGCTGAAAAACAAAAGACATTTCCAAAAATTATTTTCGAATGAATTGTACATCGATGATATTGTACTGATCAAAACCGTAATATCTTCTACTCAGACATTTTTTTATTTTTTCGAAGAATTTTATTATTACTTATGCTCGTCAAAAATGAGCTCTCGCGTTTGAGTAATCTGAGATCATAACAAGTTTATCGTTTATTCAACATCAACAAAGTGTCGTGCATTTGCGCACTAACGCAACACAGATCGTCATTCATCACGTTCGCATAATACATGTAGTTTTGCAATTTCTTATCTTCGCTTGAAAATACAGAGTGTACAGAAAAGGGAAGCCCGGCGTACCTCTTACAGAAAGTACACGGAAACAGTAAATAATTATAATTCTGATTCCGCAGGCAAGAATGGCGTGGACCTCGTGCAAGAGGCGATGGGTACCCTGGGCCCCTGGCACGTGGTAATCGCGGTGGCGGTCTCCCTGGTAAAGTTCCCGGTGGCCTGGCACCAGCTCTCCATAGTCTTCTTGGCGCCGCCCGTCAACTTTACCTGCGTCGCCCCCAAGGCCGCCGACAACCACTCCATGACCCACAGATGCGAGATCGACGTGGGCAACGGCACCCTGCAGCAGTGCAGCCAGTTCCACTACGACCGGAGCGTCTTCCGCGAGACCATCGTCACGCAGGTTCGGCTCTTTGCTCAACTGATAATACGTAAACGATCGTGTGTTTAATTAATCGATTATTTACGTAGCGGGGCTTCTGCAAATTTGCCTTTGTCGCGGTTATTTCTGCCGCCAAGATTGTTTTATTTGCTCGCCGGGAGACAGGGAGTGATTGATTTCGACGACGGGGACCGTCTGTCATTATTTAGAAGCGTAGTTTTACTTTTTTTTTTTTACTTTGCGTCCACGTCAACGTATCGTTACTTTGGCAAATTAAAAATGACTCGGGGTAGTTTAGGCGATATCGGTTCGAATGTCGAAGATTGGCCATGAGTTTATGAAAGAAATTACCAAGAACAAAAGCTAAAACTTGAAGTAGTTCTTAATTGCGCTTTACAAAAGCAAATTTGCAGCTTGTTTGCATAAAAACCAGCTCCTCACGATATTTTATACTTTGCAGTGGAATTTGGTGTGCGACAGAGAGCAATATGCCAATTTTGCCCAGTCGTGCACAATGTTCGGAATCTTGGTGGGCAACATGATATTCAGCGCAATGTCCGATAGGTAAACTCAAAGCTTATACAAATCGAATGATATTCTACACTATTATATTTTCTAACGATTTATTCTCTACCTGCGCCGTTAAACTTTCTAGAATCGGACGAAAAATACCCCTGATGATTGCCATATTATTACAGTCTGTGACCGGAGTGTTGACTGTGTTTTCACCCTGGTACGAAATGTTTTTAGCATTCAAATTTATTTCTGCCGTAGCTACCGGCGGCACTATGCTTATTAGTTTTGTTTTACGTAAGTTTTCAGTTTTATTTTTCTTAGTCTCTGCTTTAGAAAATTTATTTTTTATATTTTATATAATACTTTTTCGGCCTGATATGTAACTAACGACGAAATTCCGTGGACTCGAAAAATCACGACTCAATCAATTGGTCTTTATTTTTAGTGATGGAAATCGTGGGATCCAAGTGGCGCTCGTCGCTGTCGGTTTTGTTTCACCTGCCGTTCTTGTTAGGCTTTCTTTTAAACCCTTTGATATCTTATCTAACGCGAACCTGGTACGGATTTCAAATGGCTGTGTCAATACCGCCGATTTTCTTGCTGTCCTACTACTGGTAAGTTTGATGCACACATGTTTGGATAAAACTATAGATTTTTTTAGATATTAATTTATCAACATAAATCAACAATGCTGCTGATAGCTTACTTACTACAATATTTATAGTAGATTCAAGTGACTTATCTTCGTTTCTAAAAAAAAAATTATCAGCATGTTATCATTTTCAAATGGCCAGAATACTCAAACAGATCTAATTGCCGTTTAACTGAAAAGTATACAACAAATCATACAATTGCTTCAATTAATTCATCTCTACGGGTTACTTCTATAAAAGCACAGAAAATTAATCGAGTCCGATACCAAAGAAGCGATCGAAGCTGCAGAAAGCGAAATAATTGCTTAAAAGCGAAAGGCATCGAAAAAGCGAAAGGAATAAAATGTAAAGCATGCGAACGTAGCCGAGTATACATTGAATCAATTACCGAGGCGAACGATGAAAAAAAAAGAGCCGTTACTTCGAAGGAAACGATTACTCGATTAAAGGCCCCGCGACGACCGAGCCTCTTCTCCAGTCATTGACTCGCGGCGCTTTTTCATCTGGAGACATGCGCATACATATATATATATACACGCATGAAGCCGTGAATTGTGTCAAGCAATTGGCTATATACGTATCTAACTTTTATCCGCTTCTGCGCCCACGCGGACGTCCGAGCTTATTCCCGCGTAAGAGGCCGTTTATACTTTTATAAACAGCGGCTGCTGCTCCAGTCACCCACTGGCCAATGGTGTCATTAACACAGATTTCGCGCGCGTAACCATTATTCTAACCGAGCCTCGTGCCTCTTTTGCAACGCAACGCTCGCGTTTTACATTGCAATTAGCACGAGTGCAATATATTGCTCGAAGCTTTCTTTCGGGAATTTCAGCAGTATTCGTTAAGAATTCATTTTCACGGCCGGATCGCTTGAAATTATTTTGCTTTCGATAGTTTCGAATCGAAATAGGTCAATCGGCGACTTATAGAGCTTTTCGATGTTTGAATAATTAAAATGAATTTAGGATCGTGCCGGAGTCTCCAAGATGGTTACTGGCGGTGGGCAGGACGAGCGAGGCCCAAATCATTCTGACAAAGGCCGCGGAAAAAAACCGGATCCCTTTGAGCAACGTTACGGCCGCGATCGAGGCTCATAACAGTCAGGCAAAATCGCAAAACGACCAAGAAAACAAGTACAATATTACGCACTTATTCCGGACTCCGAATCTCAGGGTGAAGACGATCTGCGTCTGCGTCAATTGGTTCGTCTGTGGAATGTGCTTCTTTGGACTGGCCCAATACATGGGCCACTTAGACGGGAACATTTTCCTCAACACTGCCGTCTCAGGTGAGAAATATGATGCATTTTACTTGATGGGCATGGTCTTTTAATTCGGTTAGTATAACTTGTTCGTATGATTACAATCAAAATTTTCACGCACAAAATTGAAATTGGTAAATGGATAAAACTTTTGACGTTTCGGCGAAACTGTTAAAAATATTATATAATTAAAAGCTCTAGCAGGTTCGACAGCTAAGTGATTAATGGCTCATTTCCGAGTTCTATATATAAAAAATAAATCATTATTTTTTAACGATGTCGTTAAATTTTATAACTATTATATGAGCGTTATTACATTCTTGTCAGTAAATGCATTTTAGATGTTCAAGTTTTTGGTTGATAGATTTCTCGGTATTTTGTAATAAGCATCATTTTACTATGAACGATGCTTTTTATTTTCTTTGGAATTTTTCTTAAAACATCTGCTGATGTGCATCATTAATGAATTTATACATTAAAAGATAATAATAACACGCAAATGTGTTTATACACGGTAGTCGTCTGTGTAAATTCAACGATTTCTGGTTCTCTCTTAACGTTAAACAAATATATTTTCTCAAATATTATCAAAAGCAATTTCTTGGTTTCTGAAATACTTATTTATTTAACAAAATTTTGCATATTTGAAGCAAATTTGAAATCTTATCGATCTTTTTTGCCGAATTCCTTAAAAAGACATGACATTTGCGTTATTTATGTATAAAATTATTCATGCAGTGAATATTTACCGCAGTACAAAAGTTGCAAGATTACACAAATTATTTACGATGAAGCAATTTTTTATCATATGGCGACTAAAAAATTGAAATTACTATATAGGCTTCAGAATAAATATACGTGTTTTAATACTACTAAATAATTTCAGTATTGTTTTAAATTGCAACATCTTGCTAAAAGATAAATTTTAGAAAATTTTATCGAAATAAAATCGCTAAAATATCTGAAAAAGTTATAATTATCGTGGCAGTTCTCATGATGCCATTAAAAATTATCTTCAGGCTAGTAAATATTCTATTTCTTACATTCATTGTGCTACATACATTTACTTAGATGGTATTTTTCAAAAACGACGAAATTTCACGTTAATAAAAACCAGCGAGTATCTCAAAAATGAACTTTCTAAAATTTACTAGTGAAATTAGTGAAAGTGCACTTGTGTTCAAAGTGAATTTCATTGCCCTACCTTTGATAGGATCTAATCAACATCTATGCGCTCCAGATTCTAATTTAACAGAGGCTTCTTATACCTCTTACTAAAAAAGTGCGCTTCAAATCCACTTCCAAGCAGCCAACGCCTCTGGACACAATATATACATGTATCAATAAACGTAGCAAACCCGATTTATTTATTAAGCTCCGACCGATAACTGCTTCTTTCCATTATTTTTTCAGCGGCGGTCGAATTACCAGGAACCCTGATCGTCCTCTGCCTGATTTCGCGAGTCTCGCGGCTGCGGATTTTAATGGGCGGAAGCGCGGTGTCGGGCGTCATGTTGCTACTGATAATAGGCTTCGATAATCCGACGATTCGCGTGACATTGGCGGCGATCGGTATCGCCGGTATGTCCATATCCTTCCCGACTGTCTACCTGTACAGCAGCGAGGTCTTCCCGACTGTTGTGAGGAACGTCGGCGTCGGAGCTGGCAGTATTTGCGCGAGGGTCGGAAGCATGATTGCTCCCTACATCGCGACTATGGTAAGAATATTAAATTCAAGTTTTTTTTTTTTTTTTTTTTAATATTCCTTCATTCTAAAAAGGTGAACGAAGATATGATGCAGGTTATTGGCAAGGTCATTAGTATATTAGATTTTCTCGTTTAACTTTAGACAGAGTGGCCTGAAATAACTTTTGTGGGTCACGGCTTAAAAAAAAAAAAAAAAAACAATAAAAGATCAATTTCCTTTCTTAACGAACATAATAAAAGAGCAATTAAGTAAAATTTGTTGCATTTTTACTATTAAAAAATCATTAAATTATTTGTAGCCTACTAAATATTCTCCAATTACTTTAAGTAATATATGCAAAGTAAATAATAAAAAAAAATTATTGAGATTACAATAAACATTGATGCAGACTTTATCGACAATTGCCTTTTTAATTTTAAACAGGGAACTGTTCAGCCATGGTTACCGCCACTTTTATTCGGCATTGGACCTATTATTGGAGCATGCCTTTGTCTTCTACTTCCGGAAACCATGAATTGTGAATTACCGGATACGATAGAAGATGGAGAAAATTTTGGAAAGTAAGAAGATAATTAATAGTACTAAATTGTATTTGCATGTATAAAGACAATCATTTACCGATCGAGTATTAGCGACGCAATCTTGATTCTGATAATTTATCACTCGTGTAAATTTGTGATAATTACCCGTTTACGTATAAGCTGTACATAATATTTATTGAAAAATTATACATCTATACCTGATTAATCACACTCCAAATTCCTACATAATATTTAGCTACTGAAATTTAATTTTAAACAAACTTTTTTATTTTATTTTATTTAATACTGCGTTGAAGTAATATTCTTTTGAAATTTAAAATAGTAGAAATAAAACTTCTCAGTCATTCTCGATCGATAAAATGAATAAGAATTATACGAATATAAAAATTAAAAAAAAATTTTATTCAATCTATTTCATAAATTTTAATTAAAATTTTTTTTTTCAGAAAAAAGCCAGGAAAGAACACCGCTTGATAAATAGTAAAAGCAAACCAGTATCAATTTTATAAAATTTTTATAAGAAATAGTGAGTTTCGTTAATTTTTTATCGAACAATCATCATTAAAATTTTTTATTAATTGAAATTATCAGATAATGATATTTTCATGAAATGACAATAATTTCATCTCGTACTATAAATAACATTAATTAGTATTCATCTTTATTTATTTGTATGAACTTATATTCTATATTCTTCAACATTTTTGAATTTTATCAATTATGATAATTTTAAAATCTTATTTTTGTATTAGATTATACAACGCCTTGTATAGGTACAGGAGTAATTTTAAGAGTGTTCAAACACTATCAGGTACCTATTAAAGAAACATTATATACATATTTATTATAGTATTCAAATATTTTTACAAATAAATATATTATTGCCATTAATTATGTATTATATTACCAGTTTCCCTAAACTGCTTATTAATGCAGAATGTAAGCACTCTTATTTCAGAAGAAATAATTATGCTGTCACTTATAAAACGTTCATTCCTACTGCTAATCCTAATCCTATTTTTTATAATACAAAATATTTGAGTCTGCTTGAAAATCGCGAATATCACAATTACGTATAGAAATAAAAAAAATGATCATTCACGTCTTAAATAAATCGTATAATTATTCCTGATAATCTCCTATTATGTAGCCGATTGTCCTAAATATAACACTTTATTCGGTAGACCATTCACAACTCCATTAGTGCGTTTATGTACTGCACCAATAACTTGATTTCCGTACTTCACAGTCGTCGATAAAGATCCTAGCCACGAAGAGACGATGCTTTTGGACGGCGTTTTCTCTGCAGTTGGATTACCTAAAATTTTAATGCAGAATTTACGTTTATGTTTTCTATTAATTTTTAATAGAAAAATATAAATAAATAAAAATTAAAGAAAAAATAGGCAAGGTATGGTTTGTGCACATAAGAATCCACCCTTAAGCATTGATGAATGATATCGGGCTACGTGTGATTCTTATGTGTACCATACCTTCCCAAAAAATAAGACGCTTATACAATTTATTATATGAAACTCACCGACAAGAAATTTTATAATCGCTTCATTTACTAGTTCTGGTTTTTCCTGATGTGGAAAATGACCAGCTGCTGGTACCACTTTAAATTGATATTGTTCTACGTATTCGCTACTTTGTACAATCACTTCCAATGGGACGCAAGAATCTGCGTTTCCAGCTATTAAAAGAGTTCTTGTCTGTATTTGTTGGTCATCATTTGCATATAAACGTCTGTAAGGTAAGGTTCGAAAATAATTTATTGGTCCTGTCCAATCCTCTGCAAAATTATAAATCGTAAATGTAAAATGTAATTCGAAATAATTTTTTTATCATATAATGTACGTTTAATAACAAATTTTTAATAGCATAGTACCTTTTCTACTAAAGGTGTACTTATAAGCTTCAACATAATCATTTTTGCCTTGTTTATCTTTGGAATTCAAATGTTTGAATGTGTCGTTAATCACAGAGAGGTCCTCTTTGAGAACGTCAATTTCTGGTAAAAATGGTAATCTACTGAAATGCATCCACCTTAAAATATCAAATAGATAAATATATATTATTAAAAGTAACAACTATAATTTTGTTCATAATTTTATAAGATTTCTTTCTTAGGGTCTTCCTTAATTATCAAAAAAATTTCCGACGTAAGAAATGATTTATCGCGAAAAACTGAAATGTTTTTTGCTAACAAGAAAACCTACTTTTTTGTGACAATAAAGTATCTTCAATTTCATTGCCTGGCTTAAAACTTACTTGTTACTAAAAGTAGCGTCTGCAGAAATACTATTCCAGTAAAGATTTGGATGCGGACTAGAAATGGCAATAAATTTGTTAACCAGATCTTCATGGATGGCAGCCATATACCATCCTAATAAACCTCCTAAATCATGTCCTATTATGCTGCAGTTTTTAGCTCCTAATGCAGAAACTAGCTCCTTCAATTCGTCAATTAGAATTTCAAGTTTGTAGGAACTTATGTTCACAGGCTTATCGCTGTCTCCAAATCCTTTTAAATCTAATGCTACAACCCTGAAAAATATTCATGTAAATTAGAAAATTCATTCTCTAAAAGTAATGTCCTATACGATTCCTGATAATCTTTTGGTAGGCAGTAAGGGGGAGGGGGGGGGGGGGGTGTTATACACACAAATATGTCGCTTCTAAATCACCTGTAAAACTGGGTATTATATTAATATCTTTTTGCGATTATTTTTTTGTTGGATTTTTGATCAAATGATATCGGGTATCTTAAAGAGATTTTCAGGTGATTTGAAGAATACTTATGCGCGGAAAACCGCTTTAATAAGAATTGTCGTCTAATATTTTTTTTTATTTTCATTATCATTTGTAAATAAGTTTATACGTAATCGTGGCGTATACCTGTAATGCTCAGAAAGTGCAGGAATTTGTTCTCTCCACGACAGCCAACAGTCCGGAAAACCATGTAAGAGTAACAATAGTGGCTTTTCTTTATTTCCTGCTTCTACGTAATGAAACTTTACTCCCTGCAGCAAAAAGGATTCATGCAAATTATTTTATGCAGAAGAAAATTAAGCGTCTTAGATATAATTGAAAATTTTTTGAAAGTTACGATATCCCTCGTGCAAATATACTTTTTCAAAATACTTTAAATGTTTATAAAAATTATAAAAAAATTTTGTTTGTGTAAAATTTTTTTTTTTTAAATACACGTTAATTGAGAATAGTGACCCCAGATAATATTTTGATTTGAATTGAATTTAAATAAATTTTAATGATTGTATTCTGAATAAAAAAAAATGTATGTTATAATAAATAAAAAATGTTTTTTAAATGTCCAACTACCTCAACTGATATTATTTGCTGAAAATAAGTAGGCGTCATCAACATCGTTCGATGTTCGATAACACGTAAAAATTTCATGAACATGCTTCGGTGCAGTTGTTATCAAAGGTCAATTCAAATATCTGGATATTTTGTCAAAAAAATTTAATTTCACTTCAGTTAATTGATTCAACAATTGTAATGATATTTTATAAAAAACAAAAGTGTTGTCTTGCTCAAAAGTTCACTTATAATAACAATCGAGAAATAATTTTAAATATTCATAATTAAATTGCATTGCATTCAAACGTTAATCGCTTCTTTATATTTAGCACTGTTTTTATCAGTTGACTTTCTTTTTCTCTTTAACAACTTCAAACCTGAAGTTCATTCCGCGCTCCAAGATAAAAGAAAAAAGTTATTATTAACTTTGAAAACGACACTCCCCAAGATAAATTCGAAGCAGTTACCTTAAGCTTGACGTAAGAATGCTGCCCAATCGAATTGTCCATCAAGCAATTCGGAGGATTGTCCCTCTGCTGGAGCATGAAAAATTGCTTCGGATTCCATACCCATTTCATCAGTCGCTGCAGCACCAAGTACCAGCCGCAGGTCAGAGCCAGAAAGTAGAGTTTCAAGCGCTCGAGCAAGGACACGTAGACGATCTTCGCGTCCAGGCGGCGGTCAGCCATTGTTCCTTCGTTTCAGAACGTTTTTAAAAATCCCCGGCAGCTCGGCGAGTCTCGACGCCGGTCATTTCGTCAAGCGAACAGCGCACTCGCCCAACGAACTCTCGCCGACTCTATACACGCGGCGCTATCGGGAAGTTCTGCTCCCGTCTGGCGTCATCGTTAAGGATGCGTGCGCTCGTCAACGAAATCGCACTGTTTACTCGCCGCTTGCTTCTCGATATATTGCACAAAGTACCGATCTTACATAATGTTCCCCAAGCACGAGCTCCGATTGCCGGATATATCAAAACATCGCCGTCTCAGCTTTCTAATCTCGATAATCTGCCTCTTTATGCGCGAAGCTCCAGGCGAAGGCCTTTTGGTCCGCGATTAAAAACTCGTCCGCTAACGAATGTCAACTTGAAATTGGTAAAACGAGAGCGCGCCTGCCTGGGACACGAATTGGAGTGCGTAGAACGCGTTACCGTGCTCGACTGAGCTACGAGTTTCGAGTTTCCTTAACAGCACCGTCACAGCTGGGGGAGAGAGGAGAATAGGCATCCGAGCCGAGCGAGATAGACGCCTGCGTCCGACGGCTCAGCTCGCAGCTTTATTCAATCTACGCGAGACCCGTGTTGCCCGCTGTTATCCGAGTCAAAGTGTATATGTGTGTCTTCATTCGCGCTGATCATCTTATCAGAGAGAGAGAGAAAGAGAGAGCGAGCCGTGATAAAAGATGGGAAAGATACGATGGCTTTTGCTTGAAAGATGTTTTTATAAAAATGCCTAAATAATATACTTTTCCGGAAAGCGATCGAATGGTTGGACTGTGAACCTTCATGTGACGTCATGGTTCTCTGTCTCTCTCAGTTTTCCCACATTGCTCCCCTCTTTTTCGTTGCCTGTCCGTACCTTCGGATTGCCGCACAGCTGTTTGGTCGGTTTTGAGTGAATGAACCCTCGTGCTACTTTCCTGCAGGAACTTCGAAACGTTTGAAACTAAACCGAACGTGGCCCTTTGGAGATAGCGGATCAACGGCATCCGAACGGCGTTGCAACATCGAACAACTGTTCTGTTAGTTGGACACTAAGTCATCATAAGACCATTTCTAATTATTTGTTAAATAATTTTTCGAAATATTAAAACGATCCCTTTCATTTGAGCTACGTAATAGATATCGATTTTCCTTTTTCCCGGAGAATGACCCTTCTTAATTTTCCGAAACGTATCACAAAAATCTGTTCGTGTCGTAAGTCACGTAGGGTAGAATTTAGTACCAAAATAATTCGATGAGCGAACAAAAATTTGTAAATTTATTTTAATGCAGAAGAAATGCAATTAATTGTTTGAAATTATTAAAAAAAATCAATTTTTTATTCTTTCAATATCAATTTCTTTCAATCCAAAGTACGAAGAATCTATTTTGTAATAAATACTTAGTCTAATTGTATATTAAACATTTACCTTAACATATAAAGAAAATTATTGCTACGTTATTACCTTTCATTATTATATGTTATAATAATTTCAAATAATATTATAAATGCAAATGCAGGTGTTGTCATGAAGAACATGTATAGGGAACTATTTATTTTATTGCAAAATCACATGTTTCGTCTATTTATTGCCCTAAATTATTAATTCTATTTTATAAATTCTATTTTTTTTTTACAAAAAAAGCAATTCATGCGCTTAAGACTAATTACATTAATTTACATTGACTTGTTTTATAAAATGATTGGATATTACTTTTCTTTAAATTACTATTTCCATTAGCAAGTTAATATTTCTTTTCCAATTGATTTATATTCTTAAAAATTTTTCAAAAACCATTGCTTTATCAGTAGATCATAAAACAAATTTCTTACATACCGATTGATATCGATTATAAAGTCATTTATATTACCGACCAATTTTGGGTTACCATCTTAGTCGATAACGTGGCTTTCTACATTACCGACCTCTCTGGTTTACATTATAATTCAATAGTATTGCATTTATTTATAAAATTAAATCATTAAAAATTTTACTAAAGCATATTCTTTGCCTCGTATAATTAATAAAAATAAAATATTTTTTGAGCAATGACAAAAAATTGGCAGCGGTGGGATTCGAACCCACGCCTCCGAAGAGACTGGTGCCTTAAACCAGCGCCTTAGACCGCTCGGCCACGCTACCCACATGTTCAGGCAATCTTAACTGAATTACAAAAGGCTGCGGACAGATATTATTTTTAGAAAAATATTTTTTTACTTATTCGATGCCGATGTAACGGTATTAGTTTAATGTTATAATGTAATAAATAAATAAAGTTTTTGGATTTAACGATTTGATTAATATTAGATTTTAAGTTTCAATTTATTATACAAATTTTAAGGCCGCGACAGGTTCTTTTTACATCAAATAAGAAAGTTTAATCTTTTTTTTTATAAAATTCAAGTACGTTAAAAAACCAGCAAAGGTAAGATAAGTTGATAATAATGGTAAAACAAATACTTTAATGAAAAATAAAATTAAAAGTGTTTTACTAAATAAAATGTCTTATAGGGAACTCACGATATTTATCGAGGATTAAAAAGCTATCCCGACCCTGTGAGAAATTTCACCAGTTTTTTTGGCCAAATATTTTGGTGAAATATTGGTCAAAAACTGATGAAAAATAAATATGGCGCATCAATAAGAATGTAAACTAAAATTTTATATTTAAAATGTAAGTATCTATGAATTTATTATTTAAATTCAAAAGTTTGCCGATTAAAAAATTTAATGAACAATATTATTTTTTTATTAAAATTAAAAGATATAAATAATGTAATAATTATTCAATACATTTATTTCATGCAATTTAAAAAAATTAGTTTAAATTGAGAATTTTTTAAAAATAATTGAATACCATTATTAAATGTTATTATTTACAGCATATTACTATTATTTTCACCTTGGCCAATTTTTGACCAATTTTTCGATCAAAACAGTGTCGTTTTTAACAGGGTTTTTGGTAAAAAAATTAAGTCAATTTTTAAAAAATTTGCTAAAAACTGATAAAATAATGATGAAAACTCCCAGCAGGGGACTAGAAATGAATCAGGCAGGTCATGGGGCTCGCGTCAGGGCCTCATAAGGCATATATTTCGAGTGCTTTAGGATGACCTTACCCGCGCATCATTACTTGCCTGATTCATTTATAGTCGGGATATGTTAATAATAATTAATATATTTTATGATGATTATTATTTAAAATATAAATTAAATAACTAAATACTAATGATATTTGAATTAATTGAAAAGTTTCTGTAATTCGATGGAAACAATTTTAAAGAATTTTAAAAACAAAAATTTCTTCCCCAAAGCTTCATGAAAAAATATATGAGCTACATTATAATAAGAAAGCAAAAAAATTACCCGATTAAAAGATTTTACCAGATTTTTCCAATAGTTACATTGAAAAATGGATTCCTATTGCGGCAAGTGTTCGTACTCCATTTTATTCTCGATTATTTGTTCAGTCGTCCATCTGGCCTCAGGTCCAGTTTTATAGAGCATATGTCGTGGGCGTAAAGTCTATCCGAGCGTAGTTTGCAGGGCGAAACAAAGGCGAGCGGGCGGGGCCTCCTTTCGCGCATGCGTTTTTATCAAGCGTTTTTTTCTATATTCAAACTCTATATAATTTATTGATAAGGATTTTCGACGGTGCGCGAGAAGAAAAGGTTTCACTCCTCTTAAAGGCACGATTGGCGAACCTAATACATTTTATTAATTTATATTATTTACTTGGCTTTTGAAATACAAGCTATATGATCCTTAAAAAGTTTAGCCAACATTTATATAAACCCGTTTAGACAAAATTTGTGGCATTCGTGTCAAGTTATAAATTTAAAAAATATAATAAAAATATATGGTCGCGTACTTGAATTTAAAATTTTAGATTAGAAAGAATATTTGTCTCGTTTATCATCAATAAAGTAATCTAAAACAGGTTATTAGTCCCTTAAACTTTCTTTTCTTAAAAATCAATAGTATTATATCCAGTAAAACAAAGCGCCGACTTGGAACTAAAAAATATTTCTTCGAAAACATTATTTTATATAACTTACCCCCCGAAGGGATACTTGCCGTCGTATAACGCCGCTCGTATCCCCCGTTCGTTCATTCGTCCGGCAGCCATTTTGTTTGGCAGCCTTAATATTCGGGCCGTTGATTTCGTTCCCCTCGATATACTCGCGCACACTTAACTCGGATAGTTGCGCGTTTCGAAAGCCGCCTGCCTCCCTCCCGCCGTCAGCTTTCGCGTCCCTCTTTCCCTTCGGCGTAACTCTACACCGGTCCGGGGG
>UCOM01002860.1:0-22188 GCA_900474385.1 Ormyrus pomaceus | reverse complement strand
TTTTAATTTAAACTCGCATTCAAAAAAATTACTATATGGGAATAGCAAAAAATACTATTATTTCAGTATGTCCCCGCGTTACTATAAAATATAGTAATTTTTATTATATGATATATTAAATTTTCTTATGACATTTTTCTCAGTGTAAGAAATCCTGAAGGTATTTGTTGCCTTTTGGACTTTCTATTCATTCTACCCATCCGCACGCAAGTGGGGAGAATTTCATAAAATTTCTCTTTATTAAAATAGAATAAATTCATTCCTCAACTGATTCCTCCCTACATGTGAAATCCCAAGCTAATAGCATTCAGTTCTTACCCAGTTAAAAATGTTTACGTGATAAATTATGAGACTATAACACATGTCAAAACAAATGGTTTAAGATGTGATTTGGCACGTATAAAAACACGGGCTTTTGTACATGCCAAATCACGTATTAAATCATTTAATTAATAACGTACTTTTTTCGAACCGATTTGATGATAAAACATGTGAAAAATCATAAAAATAATTAAATTTTTTTATACAAACAATTATTTATCAATTATAGTTATTTAGCTTGAAATGACATTACTGGACGACTTATTATTTTATGTAATTATCATGTCTAAAATTTTTTTGTAAACTTTAATCAAAATTATTGCCCTATTGAAATGGTTAATCTATGTGGATATCTTCGTAGATTAAGATGGATACCACGCGGATTCCACGTGGATTCTAGGTGGATTGAAAACATCCGGTCTACATGGAATTTTGACGCATCCACATGGATTTCTGCTTCGTCCATGTAGATTTGAATTAAACAAGAGAAAAATTTTATAAGGATTTTACCTGTTGCAATGAAAAAATCTTATGAAGTCAATAAAATGTTATTTTCGATACACGGGTGCGTAAAATTTTCGATTTTACGCCCTTTTCCAAAACAACGTATAATTGAATTTTTTGCCTAGTACGGATATAATACGCAATTTTACGCCTCTGCAAAACAAAAAGTAAAATTGAATTTATATCGGAAAATAATGTTCGTCACACGGGCGTATAATTAGACTTTTACACTCTAACGCGATCGCCGTGCATGAGGGCCGACGTAGCCATTTAATAGTACATTGTGAAACAAGGGGTGAAAATGAGTTATTTCTAGCGTGGGTGAGATATTCAGCACGAGCCGGAGTCGAGTGCTGAAAATACCTAACCCGAGCCTGAAATAGCTTTTTTTCCCGTGTTACACACCGTGTTTTTGTCATCGAGGACATGAAAAGCCCTCATTTGGTGTTAGAAAGTTGGATAGTTGATCGTACATTTCAAATCGTGCACAGAAATAATAAAAAAATAGTTTAAAACAGAGAAAATTTTTTTTTTTTTTAAATGTTTCCTTAAAAAATTGATGATCTGAAAGGTGAAGTCAGTTTTATTCGTAATGTGCTTGGCTGATCAGTTTATAATTTTAAAAATCAAAAGAAGTGACTTTTTTGTCCGGTAAGCCCCGCTGTAAGCGACGAAAAAAGACTTTAGTCCCCGCTATGACAAAACATTTTCTCAAACGTTTGAAATGTTCGATTTTCTACGCTACTTTCTAGCGTGAAAGGAGGGCTATTTCATGCCTGAGTTGGGAAAAAGTTTTTGATACTAATAACAATATTTGGGACTTTAAAGTTCTATCCAAGTAATTTACTTACATTATTTTTTATTTCTTTTAAATATTTGTTTGTCTCTTCACTGAAGAAGTAGTACTGTTTGTTATTAATATTTATCAAAATTTTGGTCTTCCTTAAATAATATTCAAGACATTCTATTTAAAACAGAATTATGTAGTTAAAAATTAATTTTTTAAGGTAGTTAACAATGAATTTCAGGGCACAAGCCGGTGCTAATTTTTGAAACCATTGATTTTTTTTATTTTTATCTAAAATTTGATGTAGACAACCTACCTTTATTTTCCCAATAGTAGCTGCTTCATTTATTTTAACCAATTTCTGCCTGAGTGAACTGAAATTTTATGTTCATTTAATTTTAAATTTCTTTTTTTCAAAATATAGTTTTCCTACTATTTTCGAGAGTGCTCTATCGATTGTCATTAATTATTGTTAATAGTATCAAAAAATGTTTATTACTTTTGTATATTTCAAATAAAAATGTACTTATTATTATTTAGTTCAACGTTTTACGAAATGTTGATGCGTTTTCGGCTCGTACGCTCGCTCCACAAGACTATAGTGGCAGTTTTTAATTTATTAAAAAATGCATCAGAATATGTATTTTCACAAATAACATAAATAACAACAGATACTTTTCTTCTAGTATCATAAAACTTTTCACCAGACAGATCAGGCGGGATACCTTCGTCCCTCGCCATCTTGGACTTTCTTTTAATATACTATTATAAGATTTACTATGTGCAAATTGCACCTGTGTAAATAAAATTTTATTGAACTTCATACAATTTTTTCATTGTAATTGGTAAAATCTTTGTAAACTTTTTCTCTTGTTTAATTTAAATCTACATCGATGAAGCAGAAATCCACGTGAATGCGTCAAAATTTCACTTCAATCGAACGTTGTCAATTCACTTAGAATGCACGTAGACACCATCCTTGTGGAATTCACGAGGAATCCATATTTATTTACAAATTTTTATTAGAGATTAAAAAAAGATTTTAAATGCATGATAATTATATAAAATAAATCACTAATTAATATTATTGCAAACTAAATAACTACGATTTATAAATAATTATTTGTATAAACAAATTTATTAAATTTTATAATTTTTCACATGTTTTATCGTGTGCCTTATCATGCGGTTCGTACAAAAACACGTGCTTTTTTGCACATGCCAAACCGGTTCGAAAAAAGCATGTTATTTTAATTACATGATTTAATACGTGATTTGGTATGTGTTTAATTACATGATTTACGACGTAAAATTTTTTACTAGAGTAGTAAAAATTTCGACGCACGCACAAGTACATAGTTGAGAACTCTCATCTGCTTGTTGCGTAAAGATTATCTAACGTCAGAAAAACTCCGGACATCACAATTTCAAAAAGATTATTTTGGAGTTAAAGAACACATTACTTTATTTATAAATGTTTGTTTAAAATATTATATAATTTTTACACATATTTATTCAATTTTGAATTCAAAATTTTTTCTAATAAAAATTTTTGATTAAAATATTTCTCAAATTCACTTATTATAATTTACAATCAAATAACAAATTTAATTTTTTTAATTTTGCAGGTAATAAATAAGCTGTAAAACATGTGTAAATTGGATAATTTATTCAGAGCAGTTTCTGAGGGAAATTTAAAGTTAGTCACTGAAATATTATCTACTCAAAATATAATTCATCAAAATTGGAAAGATTACGAACTGTTATTATTAGCTTTAAGACAAAATGAGAAAGAAATAGCTAAAATACTACTTGATCACGGATGCAGAGTACAAGATGCGTCTAAAAAGCATTTCATTGACACCCCGATTTTTTATGTTATTGAAATGCAAGATAGTGAAATGATTCAGCTGATATTGGATAAAAACTTTTCTTTCAACAGCATTGATCATAAATTTCAAAGTCCGTTTGAGAGCATAATAAAGCTGAATGATAGAGAAGTAGTAACCAAAATTTTGACTGCCTACGTTAATGAAAAAATCAATCCCGTCGACGATGCAGGATTTTGTCCGTTTCTCATTGCTTGTTACTTCGGCGACACGAGCACTGTAAAATATTTTTTAAACATTGATCCATCTATAATTAACCGTCGTGTGGAAGATTCGGCAAGGAACTTTCCTGGGTTTTCATCGTTACATTTTGCAGCACAAAACGGTGATTCAGCAACGATCGAAATACTTTTGTCACGCGGTGCTGATATTACTCTTAAAGATAAGCGCGGAATATCTGCTTTCCATCTTGCTTGTGTCAATAAAAATGAACAGATTAGAGATTTACTTATGAAAATTCTTTTTGAAAGAAATGCTCACTGCGTACAAGACGAAGGATTCTCCGTAGTCTTCAAGAGCTTAATGTATAAGCATATGATTAAATTGAACCGAAAGTACGAAGAATTCGATGTTGCTTGGGATAGTTGGACTCCGTTGCATTACGCAGTCACCCTAAGAAAATCCGAACTCGTTGAATTACTGTTGAAGAAGAACGCTAATGTAGACGCAAAAGATGATAACGGACTGGCGCCTCTGCATTTAGCTTGTCAATGCGCTTTCGAAGAGTTGTCTAAAACCATATCGACTAACAACGAGGGATTTAATTTTGAAATGGATTATACTTGCCACCACATTATGAAATTCAAGATAAAAGAGCTCTTTGTTCTACATCACAAAGATCATCCACTTTCCTTTACGGAACTCGGAAAGTTAGAAAAAGAACTTATTGTAAACCCAGACATTAAGAAATCAATGATCGAAAAACGAAAGGAAATTATTTGTCTTTTGCTGCATTACGGAGCAGAGGTAAACGTTACTGACAACATTGGTGCTACTCCTTTGCACGATTTGTTAGCCCGCGATTACTTTTTTGAAGAAAGTGACAAAATCGAGATCATTCTACAGATTCTAAATAAAGGAGCAGACGTAAATGTTAAAACAAAGGCCAACATAGTACCACTATACTTGGCTCTTCGGTACTCCTTCCTTGACGTTGCAAGAATCTTAATAGATCATAACGCCGATATTAAAAGCCACATGGAAGCTTCCATTCGTACGAAACAGTACTGGAAATTTCAATTTTCCGAAAAGCATCAGCAAAGACGGTTGCAACGATTCAGTCCTATTCATGTGCTTCTCTCTTATGCGAACGACCTCGAAAAAAGCTTTAGCGTTTTAAACGTACTGTTGGAGAAGGGAGCTGATCCAAACGCCAGAGACTCTTCAGACTTGAGTCTTTTGAAGTTGGTATTAGTTCTGAGAAAGATAGACAAGGAAGAAATAGACAGTACAGTTTTGATTTTAAAGATACTGCTGGAGAAGGGAGCTGACCCGAACGCCAGAGACTCTTCAGATTGGAGTCTTTTGGAGTTAGCGATCCTTCTGTACCAAGGCGAGGAAGAAAAGAAAGAAGTAGATAGGATATTGATGACTCTTTTCCAATTCGGAGCTGAAGTCAATTCTAGAAATCACGATCTACACTCGCCGCTTCATTCCGCTTGTTCTCTCATTCACAACCGTACAGCTTCGATTTTTCTGAATTACGGCGCAGATATAAACGCTGTGGACAATGAAAACAACACGCCTTTAGACTATGCTTTTAAAAATTTTTGTTCCAATCGTAATTCGAGGAGCCAAAATTTGTTTCGCACAATTAAGCAGCACGTAATTAAGTTGAAACACATTGGACTGTACGTCAGTCAACAGAATGAAGAATGCCTTAAGAACTACGAAGAGCTTTGTCCGGATTACTTTACAATAGTAGAGTTTGAAAATTTTTCGAAGCAGTGTGCAGAGGAAATCGATAGATTAAAAAATACGAAAATTAACAAATACACGACGCTGTATGATGCTTTATTCAAGGAGGAAGTAAATGATTTAGCAGCGTATGTTAATGATACCTTCAAAGAAATTGTAGAATCGAATGAATTTGGCGATAAATTTAAATTGTACGGATATTTGTTGAAACTAAAGTACGAAAAGAGCTTAAAAAAAAAGCTGTTGGTTGAAGAAGCCGAAAAAGCATTGAAGTTTTTTACAAAACGGGAAATACCGGATCTGTGTATTAGAATGATTATTAGTAATTTAAGTAAAGAAAACCTTCAAGTATTAACAAAAGCTTATGAGACTAATGTAAACGATGCTCGATGAAATTTGATACTTGAATTATTATACTTGTGGACGTCGCATTAACTCATAAGATCGTACACAGTCACCTCAACTGTGAGGACTTGCAATCTCGCTTCGGGAAACTGGAGTTATTGTATACCGTCCGATCTCAACGCAAATTTCAAGAAAATGTATATGACACAAATTTGGCATACAATTCGACTATCACAAGAATTATACGTGGGTGACATGCCTTGCCTGATCAAATAACAAATGTTAAGGATCGAGCATTTACCGTTTAAAGCAACCTGCAAGCAGCATACTTTTGTAAATTATAACTAAATTATCCGCGATCTCATAGTTTAAATTTTAGTTTTTACTCTTAACTTTTGAAGGTTGTACTTTTAGTCTACTGTCAAAAATGTATTTGTTATGTATAGTATGTTAGTTTATTGTGAATTACAGGTACTTCGTAATTTATTATTTATGGCATTTTCAGTGTACTGTAATTGGACTGTACTACGTGCATTGCCTCTTGCGCTTTGAAGCTATTTAAATGAAACCGCATTTTTATTTTTTATTTCAGATTATAATCGGTATTTCTTACCCGTACATTGAATAAATAAATAAATAAATAATAAAGCATTTAAATTTTCAGTGGAGATTATTGTAGGTATAGAGGCAGCCACACTTTTTTATGTATAATACAGAAAATGAAAATATAATGCATTATTTAATTATAAAATTTTTTTTTGCAAATATAATAAATATCTATCACAAGTATTTAAAAAAAAATTGCTTGTCTATTTAATATTCAATCTTTCATTGATAGCAGATAATCATCCTTAGCACCTTTTGATCAAGATTTCTTTTGTATGTACATATGCTTTTTTTCATCCAATGCTTATACTGACCTAACATATTTTGTATAATTAATCCGGATTCAATAGCTTTGCGATGATGAAATATTCCGCCTATCACTTTATAACGTTTTTTATTTTTAAAAATTATTAGGTTTGGTATTATATTTATAAGAAAATTGGTCAACTTTGTAACTCTTATTGTGCCTTCATAACTTACATTCAACACGCATAACTGTATGATTAAAATTAGTGACTTTGATATTGACATCGGTTTTTTGAAGTATTTTATTCTTACATCCGTTAACGCCATTTCCTTCAATTTCTCACCAATTATTAATTTCCTCTATATACTAAAATAGAATCAATCTTTGCTAAATCGCATATATAAGTTTTATTAGAATTTTGTAGTTAAAAAATTTATTTATAAATACGTATGACATATATGATTGCGTTAAAAAATTAAGTATAAACAATTTATATTAAAATCATTGCTATATATAAGAATCATTGAATAGAGAACATTCTGCACGTGCGCTCGGTACCGAACGGAGCTCCCACGTCGAAAATTTTTCTAGAACCTTAAAGAACGCGACCGGCAACGTTAAACAACTTAAAATTAAACAATTAACTAACTAACTAACTAATAAATCTTTAGAATCTCAACGTAACTTCTAACGAAAGACGCAAAACAACGAATTGACTGACGCAGATTCCGCTCTCTCATCGGGACTTCTAACGAGACGGAGCCCGAACGAAAGACAGACATCGAGCTTCCGAGCAACGGACTGCGCGCATTGATTAAACTTTTCATTAGCGGCGAGGGCGGGCTTAGACGGCGCAGTTAATTAGTCACTAACGAGTTGTTTCTCTACGTTCCGCTCGTATTTACTTGGCGCGCAGCATCGCCGGCAAACTTCGGCAGCAGTTTGTGCACTCGCCGACGAGTTCATCGTCACTTAATCGCTCGTTAATTGACCAATCTCCCGTTCGGCGACATGATTGCTGGCTGAAACGGCGCATTCAATTAACTTGGATTAACAAAAAAAAAGCCGACCGCACTTTTGAAGGGTGGAATTGTAGTATTTGAGGGTTTAAAAATGTGAACCTGCTCAAGCGTAACTATATAGAAATAATAATATCTCTTCGAAATGTACGGCGCTATTTAAATGTTATAATGGAAAAAGCTGTATAAGAATTCTTTTAATAAAAAATTACTATATTTTCTATCGACATACATTTATTTCACAAAATTTTATTCGACTACTAATTCATCAAATATTTTCATAAATTACCTAAACTAATTTCTCTCTAATTTATGGTTTGCACAAAGAACATTTTACAATTTAACTTCCCTACAAAAGTGAATTTATAAGTTATTACAATTCCCCTTAAAAAACTATTTAATGGAAAAATGAGGTATAATACGTATCTTCTATTTTTCATGGAATTTTCGTGATTTAAGCTCACATAAAAATAATCGTTCTCATGTAAGAGATATTAAAGCGCCTGTTTCTTCAATAAAACGAGCAAGAAACTTTCTTCTGAAGTAGTTCCTCCCCGTAAAAGCCTTCAGCAAGCTACAAAGCAGGCCGAAATAGCTCACTCGTTTAGCGCTGAAAGTCTCCTCTCCCCTTTCTCTCTCTCTCTCTCTCTCTCTCTCTCTTTCTCTCAAGACGCTCCGCATTTTCGTCTTCAACGTCCAATGCGAAAAAGTCCAGGGGAGGTCGAGACAGGCGAGGGCTCACATAAAGGCGAAAGAAAGGAGGAAGGACGTTTCTTCCTCGCTAGCCTGGAAAAAGGCGTCGACTCGTGCCCCCCTCGTTCGCCGATTGGAGGAATATGAGCGGGTCAGTGGGACAGAGAAGGAAGCCAGGCGCCGCCGCATGACGCACAAAGGACAGGGGGGCCGCCTGGCTCTGCCCAGGGAAAACGAAGGAAAAGCGAGAGAGGGAGGGAGGGGAGAGCCGAGGGGCGGAGATACGACGAAGCTGGGAAAGTGGACGCATGAAAAACGATGGTGGAGAGCCTAAAAGAACTACTTACGATGCCGGACTGTCGGGGCGAAAATTCGCAATATTGGACCGTGAAAAATTCGGCGCGTTTCACGTCGAGAAAATGGATGGATTGCTTTTTGCAGAGCCTTTTAGGATAAAAGCAGGTCTTCCATCGGGGGAACTGATCGGCGGGGAGACTCGATAAAGGACTCTACCGAGTCTTTTATCCAATTCAGCGTAATTACAAATTTCTGCATGACGTGCAGGTTTATTATTGATTACGTTTTAAAAAGAGGGCGTATTCGGCAGCAATGTCCGTTTGACTTGAACGCGCAAGATGAAAATCCTGCACAATATTCCTACTTTTAAGAGTACGATCCGGCAGTGAAACGACCAATGGTCATCGAGATGTCTCGAGAGCCGTCGAGTCGACTCACCGTGAAACCAATACCAAAGATTTCATTCTCCTCTCCAATCCAGCAGCCATCGAAGCTCCCGTTCTACTCCACGCTTCTCCGCTGCGCCGACTGTAAATCCGCGAAAAGCGAACGTTAACATCGACA
The DNA here is from genome assembly GCA_900474385.1 of Ormyrus pomaceus. NCBI lineage: Eukaryota > Metazoa > Arthropoda > Insecta > Hymenoptera > Ormyridae > Ormyrus > Ormyrus pomaceus. The sequence goes on along the minus strand of UCOM01002860.1, from coordinate 12,999 downwards.
AAGAAAAAGTAGGAGCGCGAACGGCTGCAAAAAAGCTGGGCGAATCAAAGCTCTCTCTCTCTCTCTCTCTCTCTCTCGATCCGTCGTTCTCTTCGTCGCGCATTACGAGATAACGCGAGATTCGGCCGCGTATTTCGCTCGTCTGCGGGCGAGCTTTCAGCCGAGCAAAATATATAGCGCGCGTCCAGCGCTCGAACGCAGAGAGAGGGAGAGACAATGCGGGCTTTTGAAGTGCGCCCGGAGGGAGCCGAGCGCCGCTTCCGACCCTCTCGGCTGGCGTTGCTTGGATACTCTCCAAATGCCGCACGCAGCGCGCGCATACGAGAGGAATTAAAAAATCCAGCCGGCCGTATAATCTCTCTCTCTCTCCCTTCGAGCTCTCGCGCGTTTATGTGAATATGTACGCGCGCCGCCCGGCTACTGCCAAGATCGGGAGGAGCTTTTTTTCTGCCGATTTATACCCCCGCCTTCCTGAAAAAAAAAGATGCTGGCTGAGCTTTATTTCGCTGGACCTTTCGATATGTACTTTTTGTCTTCTTGCTTGCTCGCCGGCGGCCGTCAGTTTCGCTGTTTTTCGCTCTGCAGGAAGTCCGTTTTTTTCTAGAAGGTTATTATCAGTTTCGTTTTGTTAAAGAAGTTTATGCATTTAAGGAGTTACTTTTGATAAACATTTTCAAATGAAAAACTGTAAGCATTTTTTCTTTTCTTATACCGAATTAAAGTAAGTACTTTAAGAAGTAATAATTAAATATTTCTTCTATAATATAATGTGGAAACATTTTTTATATTTTCAATTTCACAAAGAATTTATATGCAATTTTTGAAGTTTAAGAATTGATTAAATCAATTTTTCGAGAGCCTTACAAGTTGGATATTGCAATCGGTATTATACGGAATAGATGCGTCAGGCTAAATAAAAATAATATTTAATACTGCCGTCCCTATAAAACGATCTTCGTATTATAAACGGCAAATCACGTTAGAATATCTGCAGCAATAATTGTCGTCAGACCTGACATCTACAATATCGAATTCTCTCAAACAGCCGTTCCCAGTTCCACTTCAAACTTATCCATTTAAACGGGGGAATTCGAGCCACGCCTTGAGCGCTGAAAATGCTCGTCCGAGTTCGCGTGTCTGGTAGCCGTTTCGCAGGGGCTCAGTCCAACTACACCGCATCGAATCTCTATCAACAAGGGCGGCCCGAAAAAAGCAAAGCTGCCTCGCTCTCGCGATCCCTCTGGAAAATTAATCGAGCGCCCTTGAAGATCTCGCAAAGCCCCCGGAATCGTCCGGCGACGGCGCTCGAAAAGAAATCGGAGAAGCGCGGCGAAAGAAGGCAGGATGAAAAAAAAAGGCGAGTCGGTTATCGAGCTCGCTCGAAGGCTGCGCAAACGACAAAGCGCTTACTCGCTCGCTCGCGGAGCCAATGCACTTTTCTCCTTGAGCTAGTTGGTGGTCGCGGGCGTCGCACTTTGCTCGCAGCCTCGAGAGCCGATCACCGTTAGAGCCGCGCGGCGTCTCTCTCGTTCGCGGAGGTGCCAAGGAAAAGAGCTGAACGAACGCCGATCGCGCTAATTTTTCATCGCTCTCTACGCACCAGCTCTTTGTGCATTTCTTCTCTTCCGAAGCGTCGTTGCGCAAACCTCGAGCGATCGACGATCGTAATATCGCTAATGGCCGAATGCGCGCTGACGAAACGTTGAGCTTTTGACTCGCGCAGCAGCGACACCTGAACGATTCTAGCCGCGCGCGGTGCGTGTTGCATAGTGCACGAACGTTGCCCTCTAGGCTTGCGAGCCACAAATAGAACGCAGCCGGCGGCCGGCCGCTTCTGTTTGCACCTTGAGAATTTCCAGGATAAATATAAAGCTCGCCGGCCGGCGCTGATCGCCTCGGCGCGAGCGATGCGAGATCGCGAGAAAGGATTAGTCACTTATCGCCGAGTACTCGCTCTGATGTCCTGCGCTTTCTTTATTTAGCTGACTCTTCAAAAGTTGGAGGGGAACAGCCGGGAACTTTGGAGTAGATGAATTTATGGCTCTTCGTGGAAAATCTGTCAGTTCGGCTCGATTTTGTGAGAAAGCAATCGGTTTGAGTGAATTTATTTTACGCGCTCTTTATTATTTTAAAGAATTTGTTGATCGGCAAATCATTAAATTTACTCAAATAATATTTGCAAAGAGTTCACTGATTCTAAACATTAAGAAATATTTACTTTAATAATATTAACTTAAAAAAAAACATTAATTAAACTATTTAAAAAATGCTACTACCATAAATTAGCTACATCAAAAGATCTCTGTTTTTCCTCGGAATTGCACGACCTGCAATAATGCATTTTACACATTTTATGTACTTCTCAACGTCAAATCCTGTTTCTCTAATATAAAGCGCAAGTTATTTGTTTAACTACCTGCAATTTGACGCAAGCCCATAACACATGTCTTTGAATAAGAATGTTGCTTTAAATAGTAGCCAGCGTACATTAAAATAACGTAAATATAGGAAATGCATTTCTGCCTGATTCATTGATATAACATATTAAATTCTGGCTTAACCCTTTAAAAATCTCGGGATTCTCTTGGCAGGGCGGATTTTCCATCCCGCCTCGGGAATTCCAGAGCGCAAGACACTTTCAAACTATTTTCGCACCGCGCGCACCTATCTCTTTTCCTGCAAACTTGGCTGCAGCTAGAGAAGAGAGAGAGAGAGACAGAAATGACGCGCGCCGCTCGCGAGCCAATACTCTACGTGCCTCCTTGAACTGAATCGAGTTCGTGAACCTGTCGTTTACGCGGCATCTATACGCCGCGGCCGTAAACGAGATTAAGGCGCTGTTCGTTGAACCGCTCGCGCGCGCTTTACACCTTGAATCGAGCTGCGCTCGAACGCTGCAAAAATAAAGACAAATGGGCATCCTGTTGTAAGCTCGGAGAGTTCTCTCGGCGGAAAAAGCCACTTTTTCGAAAGCGCGATTCGCGATGGATTTCGCCTATTCGGCCTCTCTCGTTGCTGCTGCGCTGCAGCTCCGAGGGTGTTTTTGAGCGCGCGGAAAAATGCGAGAGAGAACGAGCCAGTATATCGAGTGCATTCGATTTCTTTGCAATTTTAATGATTCAATTTTAGAATTGCTGATTGTACGCTGGGTACGTTAGATAAATGATATCGATAGCTGTTACACAATATTCTACTTTGCAAACTCTGCAATTTATTTTTTACATTTTTTTTTTTTTTTTTTTTGCATTGTTTTTCTGCAACAAGAATTTCGATTGCCGATAAATTTCAGATCGACGTTCGAGATTAAAAAATAAAATAATTGAAAAGTTTTGAAATTTTTATTCTGCAACACATTCGATTTCCATTTACAGCTTATCAAACCGTTTTAATTGATAAAAAAAAAGTAATTTTTACAAATACAGCGAACGTGTGAGAAACATTTTTCCGCACACAAAGCTACTCAGTGACGGTTTGAGCGACGAGTCGGTCCCAAAGATTTTCTAAGGCAGAAACAAATAATTATTACAACACGTGGATAGCTAAACACACACCGCCACGGGCTCTTTGTGGGGGAGGAAATGTGCAATTTGCCAACAATTCGCCCAACTGCCACTCTAGTCCGGAAATCGCAACAGCTGCAGCTGCCACGCGCAGTGCAATATGCCGCGTTAAATCTTTTGGCAATCCACCTCGCGCTCCTCGGCCCGCTCGGAACAATTTTTTTAGGCTGAACCAGTAAAAATGTTGTTGCTATATACTTGTAGAGAGTAATGATGTTGAAACGATTGTTGGTGTCAGTTTTAAATCATTTGAAAATATTTCTATATTTTGGGCTTCCGCTGTTAGCCTAAGCCGAAGAGCATAACAGTTTTTTCAGTTTTCGCAGATAAGGGTACCAAAATATCTTAGCTACTCAATACGGTTTACTAGGGAAACATTTTTTTATAGAAAATTCAATAAAGAGCATAAGCAAGTTTCAGCGTTTTCAATATCTGATTCAATTTGACATTTATGTTCTATTTAGATTATCCATGATATATTGTATTATATCTGAATAACCTACCTTCACTTGGTGAGCTTATGCACAATACCTCATGTTTCGAGGGCATAAACCTAATAGAACGCCCCACGTAAAAATAATTTATATAATTTTTACCAAGATTTTATACTTGTACTTTTACGTTTTTTTTAAATTTTGGATTCTACATAATTCGTACAAAATTTTTGTAGAAAAATATTAAAAATATGAGCTCCTCTTATAGTCACCGGTTGCTAATTTTGTCATGAGAAGTGTAAAAGGTTAGGATGCGCCACAAAGCGGAATTAATTTTATTTTTTACGACTAGCGCTTGGAGGCGCATCCTAACCTTTTACACTTCTCATGACAAAATTAGCAACCAGTGACTATAAGAGGAGCTCATATTTTTTATATTTTTGTACAAAAATTTTGTACGAATTATAAAGAATCAAAATTTTACAAAACTTAAAAATAAAAGTATAAAATCTTTGTAAAAAGTTATATAAATTATATAGAACGACAAAAGCTGTGTTTACCTAAACCGACTTCGAAAAATTCATTACAAGTAGTTTATCAAACGGGCAGCAAGGCGCAAGGTATTTTATTTTTAGTTCAAAATCTTAAGTGAATGTGATTTGAATACATTGTATGAAGAAAAATCAAGAGTTGGATTTAAAATTATTTTAAGTTTAAATTTTTATAAAAATTCAAGCTTAACAAGATTTTAGTTCATTACTTTTTAATAGTGCTTTAAAAATAGTTCACTTAGAAAATGTTTAATTTAATAGAGTAAATAAGACTTGAACATTAATAATAATTTATAATAATAATAATAATCTTGTGAACTAGAATCTTTAAAGCTGGGATCCCGTTTAAGTACTACTGGCATCAATGATGCATTAAGTGGCATCAATCCTTTTTCCCTGCCGTTGAAGACGTAAATTACCGGCCCTTTAAAATCCTTAACCTCCGTCGGGTTTCGCACTGAAACAAAGTTAATCATTATAGAAGCGAAAAACTCACGACAGTTCATTCAGAGCAAACATCTTATTTTCTTCTCGTTACTGAGGATTGGAGAGATTCGCTGATCACCGTCTGACTACACTAGATTTTTACACTGACACACTCGGAGAGCACACTGACATGACCTATCAATGTCAGAGGTTTTTTTAATATCAATTGAACATTTAACCTATTAAATTAAATCTCTTTTTTAAGATCAATGTCAATTATTTTTTAATAACAGCTGTACACCAAGGAATGTTTTCGTAACCTCTTTTGCGGCATTTGCTTTTATTTGTGTAAAAAATTATTATCTTTAACTTCTTTTTAATAATAAAAGTAACAAAACTTGTGTAATATATTAAAAGTGAAATGTTGATATTTATAATATATAATTATTTATTGGCAAATTAACGTGTAAAGTGGACCAAAATGTCAAAAAGGAAATTTATTCTAGACGAGTATTGTCGTTCAGCGAAATGCAAATTATTATTCGAAAGTAATTTGTCGACTGACATTAGTGACGAAGATTCTCAGAGTAATTCTAATTAATTAAATAGTAAATGTGATTCTTTTGAAAGTAACAGTAATTCATCTAAATCTAAATCATCGCAAAACAATTTGTCAACTGATAGTAGTGACGATGAGTTTCAAAATAATAGCTTAAATAGTAATACCAGTAAATATGATTCTTCTTGATGTAGCAGTAGTTCAGACAATGAAAGCAACGATTTTTCTTTTAAAAACATCAGTGTATCAGGTATTTTTAAAATAAAAAAGTGTTATTGTGAATGTTAGATTGTAAATATTTTTACGTGATTTAATAGATAATAACTCTATGGCCAGTCAATTAAACTTTCAAAATGAGCGTATTGACGATTGGGAAAACGCAACTTTTTCAGGTTATCATTTCTATAACATTTTATTTTACATTCTGATGTATTTTTCTGCAATCAAGCAGAAAATGCCAAAATGATCACTTTACTATATGATCACTTTACTAAACTTATATCTAAAAAGTAAAAAGCCAAACTTGTACTTTACTTGAAAAAAGTTTTGCGACGTTTTTATCAACTTAAGCAAAACTTTTGCCAAGCTTTTGTTAAACTTCTCCCCCGCGGTTTAATTTCAATTCGAAAGTTTGGAATAGTCTATTTGGCCAACTTCAGGAAAAGTTCTGCGAAACTAAAGTTTGGCTATACTTTGCCCAAACGTAATTTTTTTTACGCGGGATAGCAATCCCTACAGCTACTACAAAATTGTAATCTAAAAACCGAATTAATTCTAGTTTTAAGTTAGTCTTAAGTATAGGCCAGTCCAGCGAACAGAAAAATATTTTTCCTCTACGAGATTACTATTGTAATGTAAGTTATGTGTAATTGTTACGAATTTTGTAATTTATTGTACTTTACTCTGGTTAATAAATAAATAAATAAAACTCCTAATAAATAATGAGAGACAGCGTTGAAATGCCCATTTTTAATCTTGGATTCCTTTCGATTCTTTTACAAAGTCTAATCCAAAGCAGCCAAGGCCTCGCTTCTTCTGCGAAACGAGCAGCTCTCGTCATTCTGCGGAGCGGCAATTCGCAATGCGCTCCAGTTTCGCCGGCAGGACTTTTCCGTAATCCGCTCTGGCCCGTAGAGGGGGGAAGTACATAGAGCCCGGGCCAGAAGCGGAGGGAGCCGAGGGAGGTAAAATCATCCCTCGTTAATGCCAAAGTAATGACTGGGGTGGCAATTCTCGAGGACCCTCGACGATTCGCGCCGCGGGGGGCTAAAACGCACACACAGATACGCCGTGCGCCTCCGCTGTCCTCTCCGCCGCTGGACCTTTCCAGGCGCAAAAAACCCTACCCTTAAACGACCTGTCAATTACAAGTTATAGAAAATTTAGACTCGATGGCGCTTTTTTTTCCTCGGCCTTTACGAGCAATTAGCGGAGAGAGATAGAGAGAGAGAGAGAGAGAGAGAGGAACACTGCGGGAGTAGTTTTACGATTCGATTGATGTTACGGCTGCGTGATTGGATAATGGTGCGGCTTTGTCCAGGAAGGGAGGTGCCTATACGGAATATGACTTTATTGGATGGACGTTGCCGAACGTGACGAAAATTTTGCTCAACTTGTGGGAGCTTGCCGGGAGCGAGTAAAAAAATTTGCATTCTAAATTTATGCACTAAAATTAGGCACAATTTTAAATGTTTAAATTTTTTTCGTTCATCTTTTTTACACTATAAATTAAAGTTTTTACCGAGATCTACCCTTGCAAATGACAATGGAAAAGCAATTTACTAATTTTCCCCGACGACTAAACCCTTAAGCCTTCAATTAAAAGTTCAAATAGAAAAACGTAAGTTTGACGAACAGCCATGCTTCGCGGCGCCCTTCTGAAAACGTAAAAAAAACGTTCGCGGGCATGCTTTGTGCGCCGCGGCGCAGTATTCGGTTACAAGGCTGCGCCGAGGGGAATCCCCGGGCTCTCACGTGACCCCCGAAAGTCACTTGCGCAGGTGTCAGCTTTCAGTCTGCATGCGCCGATCGCTTAATACCATTCTTTTGTCTCGCGTAAAATATGCGCGCGAACGCAACGTTTAAAAGACGCGAGGAGAACCGCGCGATATGTACACGCGCGATTCCCGTTAATATCGAGTTATTTCCAACCAGCCAAGCTACGCCCTCCGGTCGCCGGGAGAGAAAATATTGTATTTGCATAAATCGAGACTCGGCTAGTGGCTCGTACACGCGAGATTTGCCGATATGCGCCGGGGAATTGGTTTAGAGTGAAAACGTTTGGGAACGAAAATCTGTGTTTCTGGAGTTGTCGGAGCGGTGTACTTTCCAGAGGCTGGGGTTCGTACGCAATCTAATGATTTGTTATCGCCTAGTGCTGCGGATTTAATGCCGATGTCGACGAAAACGGCGCGCGCTGTTTCAAAAATATATGACGCCGGTGAATTAAGCGTTGCATCATATGAGAGATAGCTTGGTTAATGCGAAAAAGTTTTATTTTATCGGGAAACCATTAAATAAGGAATAATTGAGTTATTATGCTCACCGTATCTCGCTTTTTACACACACACCTTACGTTTTTAACTTGCGTAACTGCTTTACTTTTTTAATACAAAATGTAAAAAGAATTTTTACACATAAAATAGTTAGATATTCAATATCTGCGCCTTTTAGGTGAATGAAAATAATTCTTTAAATTTAAAAGCTACCCTAACAAAACGACGGAAACGCGCACTTTCAAATCCTTGAAAAACAAAAAGCCCCCATTACACGAGCAAAACGACATTCCGCCACCGTTAAACAAACACGCGAGCACCTCGCTCCCAGCCCCCGAAAAAAAAAAAAAAAACAATGCCTCGCTCGGCAGCCGCCTCGCGCCGCTAAGCAAAGACACATCGGCAATCGGTAGACGGCGGCGCGGTCCGAAAAGCGTGCCTAGCTCGAAAAATTCGCCGGTCCTTCGAGCGAATCGAGGAGCTCGGGTTGCGCCAGCTGGCCCGGAAACCCGCTGTCAGTGCGCACGTCCGGATCCGCACGCGCGTGTGTTTTCATTGTGCCGCGCCGATCGACCTTTGCTCGCGGCTCTCCCGCGCGATATCGACCAGGGAAATCAAGATGAAAGTAGTCCGGGGCCCCGAAAACAAAAACATCTGCCGCTCGTCGGAGCACCGAATTTCGTTCATTTCCCGCGGCTCGTCCGGGCGGTTTTTCTTTATTACGCTTTGGATCACTTTGACGTGTACGGTAATGGAGGCGAGGTTGGCCTGCGTGCCGGAAGTGCGTTACATCTCGAGATTCCGGTTTGGTTACGGTGTGATCGCTGCCGGAAAGTCACGCTGTTCGCTGATCGAGAATGTACGCAGGCTATATTACGGGGTATAACGTTAAAGCGTGAATTTTTTCGAGGATGTATATACGGTCGACGAGGTAATAGCAGATGAAACTCATTTTTTTTTTTTTGTTAAAGCTGTTGAAATGTTTTAACGACCAGTGACAATGTGAAATATAACTAGTAAAATGTATATATCGACTTTCAATATGAAGTATTTTTCAAAACTCGTATAACTTATCATTTGATTCAAATTGTATACGGATTATCGATAAATCGCAACTTTCACGCAATGCTATATAATACTCGCTTCAAATTGTGGTACTTTATCTGATGCAGCAGTTAAAAAGTATTTTTATTTCTTCGGTTATTCGAAAAAAGGGAATCGAAAGTAGCATTTAAAACGGCCATAATATTGGCTATCACACTATACACACAGGCAGCATTAACGTTACACGGATCATTGGTCGGGAACCGACGCGTGCTTCCGGATATCCGGCATTCGCTCTCCTGCATGCAAAAGAAAAATGCGACTAAAAATCAAGGCGACATTTTGCAGTTCGATTTAATCCGGCCTCTATACACGAGAGGACGGAAAAACGAGCAGCGGAGAGCAGAGGAGTGTAACGCGCGCCTGTATATGTGAGAAAGCGACAAATTAGAGTCGAACCCTCGAGAAGACGAGAGAACAGGGCCCTCGGCTTATTCCACCCCGGAGACTCGAGGAGGCCATCTCGAGCGTCTGCGAACTTTCGATTGCCTCTCGGAATCAGGATAGAGAAGCCGCTTTACCCTCATTTGCGTCCCAATTGTCCGTTTATCGAAATAAAAAGGCGAACGAATTTATTAAGTCGAGGCTTCGTCCTTTGTAATGGCCCCGGCATTGCGCGGATACGTGCTTTTTTTAAAGTATAACATTCTATTTCAAAGGTTTATCAAATAATTCTCAACAATTGTATTTTTCAGGAGCGAAAGATCCGCTTTGCGGAATCATAATTTCAAGATTTACATTAATATTATTAAAAATTAATACGCTTCGATAAAAATTTATTTATAATTTCCATAGGAAAAGCTCTTCCTGTATAAAAGAAAAAAAAAATGCTTCTTCGAAAGCCGCTCGCCACCTATAAAATAATACCTCGCTCCGCAATTAAGTTCGACTCGGGCGATAAAAGTTATATTCGCGACTGGCGCGCGGGCCGAGCCAGGCAAAGCGAAGCGCGCAGAAAAGAGAGCCGAGGCAGGGAAGAGGGCCCCGCCGCCGGCAGCCGGCAGGAATTCCAGGGCCCCGCGCGTGCGCTCTCAAGGTCTCGAAAATAAAGCATCGAAAAAGCGGCGGGCCCCGCGCGCGCAGAACGCGCCGGCCTGACCCATATAATGCGACGCTGCGCCATATTACACTACGGAAGAACGGGCGCGTGTCTTCGTTTCCCACAGTCTTACGTGGGCACAGGGTTACGTAAGGTGTCCGTATAATCAGAGCCGAACTACGCCGAACTTTTTTCGCATTTCCTGGAAGTCGTATAAAGCCGCCCCGAACCGAGTTTTATGCCTTGTTTTGTAGGAAGGTGGCTGTGCTTTTTTTTTTGCTGCGGCACTCGATCACCGGAGAGTATTTTTGAAGCATATTTTTTTAGCGCTTATTGGGGTGATTTTCAATGTCGTTGTTATTGCGAGCTGAGATCTGGGATGAAAAAAAAAATTTTCGAGCGTTTGTAAATTAAATAATATCGATGAATGCGGTATGAGTCACACCTCTATTAATAACGCGGCAGGGTCAAGGCCAAGGTTAAATTACGCAATTCACGTTCAAAATATTTTGCTCAGATTATAAGTGCGCAATTGCTGCAAATGACACAACGCGCCGAGTATCTATTGTTGTACATTTTTTACGAGCTTCCCACTTTCTTTATCCTTGCATTAAATAAAATACGCATTAACAACATTATCAAATCCTAAAAAATTTTCTGAAGTATTATTTCTTCCTGAAGAAAAATTTCCAAAATTCGACGCACCATCAGCTAATAATTAAATATAATTTTTAAAACAAAGAAAAAGCTCCCTCAATTACCGGACATTAGCTGCAAGCACCTGCTGAAAACGCTCGAGCCTTGTATGCGGGGCATCTGTGCGTCCTGGCCCAGTAAGCCTTACTCGACGTGCAGGTTAGAATAAGATTCCTTCTCCCCGTTCCTCGTCCCCCGGACGAGACGTGCAACCCCTTAAAAATCGAAAGTTGTTTTGGTCGAACGTAACCGCAGAGTTATTTACGTGCGCAAAAAAAAGCAAGAGGGAAGAGAAAGAAGGAGACTCGACTCACACTCGAATAGGATATGCAGTCGAAGGATAAAGAAAGAAGCAAGTCGGAGTCATTTAACATGCGTGCGTCTACGTACATACGTAATAGGGGCCAAGAAAAGGAAGAAGAAGAAAAAGCAGAAGAAGAAGGAGCGGGCAGAAACAGAAGGAGAGAGGAGAACCTCGGCCTTGGGGCCCGCTTCTTGCCTTCCAGCTGCCGAGTTTCAGAGGCTCTCTCTCTCTCTCCTCCTCTCCTCCCTCCTCCTTCTTCGGCTTCTACTTGTTCCTTCCCCCGAGCGCCGCGGCTGCAAATTAACATAACCTTGAAAGAGAAAGAGAGTCGCACGTAGAGGCAAAACGAACAAGGAGAGAGAAATATTTTTAGCTCGCGGAGGGCGAGCCGCAGAAAAATAACGCGCAGCACGAAAGAAAGAGAGGCTCTCGGAGAGAACGGCGCCACGGCCTGATGCAGCTAATACCAAGCCAAATATAGACACCGGTGCAAGGCGCGCACCGGCTTCGCGCGGCCAATTTTTCGAGAATCGAATGTTTTGCTAATGATAGAGGGAGTATTCCGAGGTGCTAAGGACGCTTGCGACGTCTGCGTGAGCGATTCTAGGTAGCTGATCCTCCGCCGCCATCTGCTGGAATTATTTTCCTCGCGATTCGTAAATCTTTCGCCAGCTCTGCATTTTCGCTTCGAACGTTTCGATTTTCAGTTTTCACGAGCAGCAAGAATACTTTTCAACTATCGCTCGTCGTAAACTTTGAACTTTTAGTTAGTTATCGATCGTTTTTACCTATTCGAAGTTCCAATTTGTCTCTAATTTATTCTAATTAATTTCAAGCCGTCTCTTTCACCGATGAGTTGCGCCTATTTCAGCCATCGACGAACATTTCACAGGGTGTCCCGAAGATAAATAAAGCCCTCCACTCTCCGTTTCCTCCGAGAAAGAAATTTACAAGAAATGATGAGGTCTGGCGCGCATTTCAGCAAAAGAAAAAAAACAGCAAAAAGTGATCCGGCGGACGAATATACACCAGGCTGCGTCCCGAAGGTTCCTCCTTATCTGCGCAGCGAGCAGACAGGAGATGGCGAAGAGCGAGCCTTATAGCTCGAACGAGGAAGAGGCAGAAAAGATTGCGTCGGGAGGACATTTCTCTTGATTTGGCGAAACAATCTGAATTTCAAATACGGCGTCGTCCGCCGTGTACATCCCGGCGCTTTCACTGCCGGATAGACGAGAGGCGCTTTACGTCTGGCAGGCGCGCGACTCCGCGCACTTTTGGCCTCGCGTTTATCTTTTGCGAGTGTACTCGATGAGCGATGGGGACTCGGATTTAAAGGCTTCGTTTAGCGGCTCTCGGGCCGAAAGCGGATATGAAAAGTTACTTCGAAGTATCGCTGCTCTTGAATATTAACTTCTTGGCTTTCTAAGAAAATGTTTGCTGAATTAATTGAGAGTTTATATCCCAAGTTTCCTTTTTATCCTCCGTTAAAGGAGTTTCATGGTTTATAAGCAAAATCAATATAAGTCCGACTTCGGGTTGGACAATAATTCAGCGACTTAAAGTTAAAAAAAAAAAATTGATTAAGTATTGAGTTTAAAAAGTCGCTATTTATTGGTATCTTCGATAGATGACTCGGTAGGTTGTCTTACCACTTAAGGGGGGTGTACACCTTTAAATTTTCAAAAAATTGATTTTTTTTTTATTTCATATTTTGATAGCAAATATTCTCAAGAATATTTTGCCGCAAACTGGGTATTAAAATTCGCCGCGGTTCCAAAGTTATAGACAAAAATTTGGAAAAAGTTTTTTCGTATAATTATGTGCCATTTAA
>UCOM01002859.1:0-22180 GCA_900474385.1 Ormyrus pomaceus | reverse complement strand
TAAAAATATCCGTTCGTTTAGTTCGAAATATAATTTCAATGATTAATATTAAATTTGGTTAATTTATAATATTATTTTAACATTAAATTTGAACACAAATAATTCATAATTTTAGTATTAAAAATAAGATAAAACTAATTTACATTACTAAGTGTTAGTAAATGTTCTTAATTTAATAATAATATATAATTCTATTGTTATTTATATATAAAAGTACAAATGCAAATCTTAATTATCTCTCAAAATTCTATATATCTAATTCTCAGCTGCTAATCTAAAGCATGGCTGTTCCCTATTCGAGTGCAAGGCCAAGACCAAGGGTCGGTGGCCTGCTTATCTTTCTGTGTGTATGGCCGGTCTAATACATGCAGGGGCGTTAGGCCCGTCTATTTTTCTATTTTGTACGGCCGGTCTAGTGCATATAGGGGCAATAGGTCCGGACGTTACAATTATTAACTTAAATGTTGTTTCCTGAACATTTTGTTTTTTTGGAGTTTGGCGTCAACTCCTGTTTGAATCGTTCCACGGATTGGGATGAAACAGGGCTTAAAATTTTTTTTTTTAATGTCACTTAGGGCCAAAGCTCTGAAGTAGTGGAATTTTTTTGATTTAGTATATTTAAATCAAGAAAAACTGATAAAATTTCAAAATTTTAAGAAAATTTTTCAGTTTTTCTTGAATTAAAAATACTAAATCAAAAAAATTTCACCATTTCTGAGCTTTAGCCCTAAATGACATTAAAAACAAAAATTTTAAGCCCTGTTTCATGCCAATCCATCCAATGGTTCAAACTGGAGTTAACACCAATGAAAAAAATTTGAAATTGAAATATCTCTGTAGCAAATGGACCTGCAGGCTTCTGTCTGGGCTCATTTGATTCAGAACGAGCTTTATTTTTAATATATCGATAGTATAAACTATTATTGATTTAAATTTCTGTGTTACAGGTCATTTAAAACCATATCAACGATGGGTATAGAATCCCCTTAACTATTAACTTATTATAGTCATAATTATAATTATTAACTTATTAACTATATTATTATTATACAGTTTTGTCCTGTAGAAGGACCTAAAAATAAAAGGCCCGAAGCGTCGACCAGTGAAAGAAATAAAAGGTTGTACAATCATTGGACAGCAAAAAACCCATTCCGCTCCTACACTACTACATTTGTAAAATCGCTGCTGTCATCAAACTCGCTAACGTATACATAAAATTATTAAGCTCAAAAATAAATCTTTTATAAAAAAAGTATAGAGGTTAATTATTCTTAAATTTTTGTCTGGAGCATGCATGCAGAAGAAAAGCTCGCGAAAATCGACTATAATTAGCATTCATTAGCACCTTTTTACATTTTGATGCAGTCGTCTCTTTGTTTCTTTATATTTAGTTCCTATCATTAACCAAATAAGCCATCCCAAATACCTCACTCCAATTACTTAGCTGCTTAATTACAAAAAAAATTAGCGCAAAACTCGCCAATTCACGCCTCCGCAAAAAGACGCAAAACTCCTCAATCCGCGCACACAATGTAGCACTTTGTTCTCTCAAGACTCTCAGACGTCTCTCGGCCTCTTTCCGCACTCCGCGAGCGAAAAGCTCGTTGCGTGAGTGCGAATTTGAATTTTCTCCGCGCAACATCTTCGCGCAATAATGCGAGATGGAGAAGCACACCGCCTTAGTTTCTACCCGCAATCTTAGACGCCGCTTGGATCCTCCCGCTGACGCAGCCGGAAATGCCAAGCTCGTCTCCTTTCTAATGTGATTTAATGCGATTCCCCAGGTTATGACGTCGTTTATGAGATTAAGGCAGGGAGGAACTCGATCGCATTCGTTCGTTTGATGCATCGACAAGCGAGCTGCTTCAGCTGCTTTGGGCTCCGGTGATTTATGAAGACGCTTAATTGAAAGCAAAGGGCGATGTGCTTTAGAACGGCGAATCATCTCCGCGGTCTGCGCTTGCATTGCGTCAAAGCCAGTCTTTCTTTAGTTTTATCGGCTGCCGAGGGCGGTAATCGATTTCGGGGCAATTTATCAGATTCTGCCTCCTGTTTATTAGATGAATATCTGCGATGGGCGGAAGATTAATTAGGCGCTCGGTCAACAGAATTTTATTAAAGGATCCTAATTGAAGCCTGACCGACTTTTTTTTTCAAAGATTAATCGATACGGAGCAGTTTAAATATTCGAATAATAAATCGACGGATAGTTTAATCGACGACAATTTCATTAAACCGAGGACAGAGCATTTTAACTGAATTTTTTTTGTCGTAACTCAAATTGCATTAAAAGTATAATTGAATATCCTTCGTGCTCGTTAAATCTTAAAATGACTCGGTATCGAAAAATACATCATCATTAAATTTGAAAACAATTTCGCTTTTAATTTCTTCAGGCGGATTAAAATTCCTGGACAGGGCTCAAAAACTGACATCACCTTTGCTTAATAACTAAAAAGTAGCCTCATTTTTTTAAATGCGACGCACACAGCATCGAACGAGAACTCACATAATAAGAAAGGTGGATCTTATATCTTACATTCCTCGCGTCGTATCTCATGCGGTGTCTTCCTTATAATTTAGTGAACTCTTTCATTATTTTAGCGCGCTCAGCTGACGTTTGGCGCGACGTTACCCTCGCATTTTCCCTCTGCTGGGGTGGAACGTATTTCTTTTATAGATATTTCGCATTTAGTTTTAATTAATATATATTTGCTCGCTCGTCCTGCACTGCTAGCTGCGTTATTAAATTTTAATTAACGAGTCTTTTATTTATTAGTTTCGAGTTTTTTCATAATATGATCGTGAGGATGTTGGGATGCCGTAAAGCTGGGCTTTAATATTGAAAAAGTTAACGCGTTTGAGCGACTAATTGATCTTAGAGAAATAAATAAATAACGAAATTTAATAATTTAACAACTTTATCACTGTAATATTTAAAAAATGTATAGTACTTATGAAAGAGCCAACCAATTATACGTTAGATTTCTAACAAAAAAATCTAGAAATATAACTGCTTCGTTATTATGGAAAACTATAGACTTTAAGAACTTGCAGCTGAGTGTCGCATAATTTTCTAGAAAGTCCTTCGAGACGGCTTCTACCTGTGTCCAAATAGAGCCATAGGCAGCAAGCTTTTAACGAGCCCCAATCGTAGCTATGAGAAGAGCTTCGCAAGAAAATCCTGTTAATGAAGTACTAAGATTTTCTGCCACCTTCTGTCTCAAATGCTTAGTCTAGACTGGTGTTTTGTTTAGAATTATATTGGCTTTAAAAAATACGTCACTTGGAATAATAAATAAACTTTTATAATGCTGTCCTCGGGTAAAAATAATGTGCTGAATTTAATGAATTGTATTTAATTACAAATAAAATTTTTTTATGGACAACAATATCTTTATTAATGCACAAAAACGAAAAGGATATTGAAGTTTAGATCTGTAAAAAATAAAAGACATAAAAAATAATTCAAAATAGATTTAAAGATCTTACTATTTTTCAGTTTAACTAATTATGCTATATCATTATTATCCCTTTTAAGAGCCTTTGTCCAGTTTATTACGCTGCAATAATTATTAAAAATAAAGTAACCAATCTCGTCCTTCGTAAATTATTGCTGATTGCCTTTGACACTACAGCGAACTGACTGTACCAGTGGACTCTGTGATTCGATGAGACAATTCGAACATTATAGCATATGCAAACCTTAGTTGATTATGCTACCTTTGAACTCAAACTGCAAGATTTAACATAATCTGCTGATTTGTGAAATTTTATTTTAAAATTACTGCTCTTACTCAAATACCAAGCACATTTAGATAAAAGCAAATAAATAAGTTCTAATCAATTTATCAACATCAACATACAAATAATTCTAAACCTTCAGATTGCTAAAAAATATCCAAAATCAAATAAAATCCAAAATCACTTGACATATATGCCTCATTCCTCCGTCGCTCCTGACCCAATTTCCCTATAAATTTCCCATTGGACCTTAAAGTTCCCAGGGCTCGTCAAGTGCCTTACGAGCTCCTTACACGTTTGTAGCATGATTACAATGATACTTTCACGAAACTTTCAATTAAAAAAAATAATTGAATTACTTTTCAGTTTATGCTAAACTATAATATCAGATACGCATCTAAATTCTAACCTCTTACGTGATCACGAGGCACCCGATCAAGGCCCGAAATAGTTTCTTCTCACTTGAAAAGACATCAATTTTTAAAGAGAAACGACACTCTCAACGCGGTCCTCCCCCGTTAATCAATCCGAAAACATCACATAATTCGGTCTGCGCGTATCGCTGTAGCGGCACGCTTACCTGTAGTGGCGAACTTGGCGCGCATAACTCTCCCTCTCTCTCTCTCTCTCTCCTCTCTTGAGCTTTCTTCGGCCGGCGGCAGCGAAGCGCGAGATTCTTTGACCCCGTTAATTATGCCCGCGCAGTTTTTTTTTCCCCCGACCGCCGCGGCCGGCTCGTTTCTTCCTCGCCCGAGGGGTGCATTAGTTTAGCGCGCCGAGAGGCACCAAAGATCGCTGCCAACCTTCGCGAGTAAGCGATGCCTGTTTTAATTTCGAGGGCGGAGTTTAATTTTCTTTGAAATGGAGGGCGGCGGGGGAATATGCTTTGGTGTATTGGGATTTGGGAGTTAAATAAGCGCGATTTTTTCGCCGAAAGGAATTTTTTAACGCAAGAAAAATGGTGAATTAGGGTGATTGCGCAGTTTTAATGATGCAGTTGCGAGGATGAATTTTCGTTATTTGAATGACGTTCGGTCAATTCGTGTTTTAGTTTTATTCTGCTTTAACAAAAAATTGTGAATTAAATGACTATCATATATGCAAACTTTTCATTCGGATTCTTTTTATGTATAAACTTTAAATTTAAAAAAATAATTTGTGCAACTTTGAATAATAAAAATCCGAGCGAATTAAGTTAAAAAAAACACTTCATTTTTTTCGAAAATAAACGTGAAAGTAAATTTATTCAGCGTTACAGCGTACCAAATCGTGTTAACTTCACACATTATCTTTTAGCATTAATTAAAAAACCATTATCGACGAAAATCTAAAAACTTTTTACTATCACCGCATAATAAATTTTCTGGTAAAATTCATGCTCACTGATTAATAAGAATAATACATTTCGTGTAAAAGACAATGATTCGAGATGACTTCAAAACTTACACACATTAAGACTAATTACTACTGATTAAATGTTTTGAGAACGCGATCGAGAATTTTTATAAAATTAAAAGCCCAAGTGTTTCAAAGCTCATAATAAACCATCAGTTACCCGTCTCACGCCCGGCAGCGCCTTATCCAAAAATGTGCACTCCCTTCGCAGAACGCCGCGCAATTGAATTCGCGCAAGGAAGCGCTCCGACCAGCAAATCTCCGGCACTCAGAAATTCAATCAAATTACCTCATCCCGGCTTTCCGCAGTCGTTAATCGCGGAAACTCGTCAGTTGCCGTTATCCCCCCCGGCGATACATAATTTTCGCCCGGCGCGCTCATAATCCTGCCGAGCTCAGCGAGGTCCAGTTTCATCGCGGAAGTTAGCGTCAGATCTGAGCTTGCCCCCGCCCTCCCCCCACCCTCCCCCGCTGGTGGTCTCGCCGGATACACAGACGGCGGCGCAGCGCCAGTTTACGTCCACGGGTAGTTAAATCGGAAAGGACAATGCAGCTGCGCCACCGACGTCGTTAAGACGTCGCAGCGCGTATTGTTGTAAGGTCGTTACACTCGCAGTCTTGGGTTTTACGCGAGCAGGGGGTCTGGATTTTCGGGGAGGGGAAAAATCAACGGTACGTCGAAGAAAAAGTTTTAATTGAATGTTTCATGGAGTGGACCGTGTGACGTTGGTGGGGGAGTGTTGAAGGATTCATGGCCGGAGCGACATTGTATTTGGCTAAGTTAATTGAATTGTTTTTTCATGAAAGTTTTATTTCGGTCGCGGTGAATTTGCTGTACTGTTACCAGGTAATTTGAGAAGAAAAATATTCGGCGGTAGATTTTAATTAGATTGCCTTCTTCAAGATGCATACTTTGCCTTGAAGGACTTTAATTGTGTTGGTTAAATTATAATTATCGTAATTAAATAACATCAAAGCAGCGAAAAAGTTAAATTTGCTCTGTTCTTCCAGTGAAATTGTTTAATTCTTTTGAAAAAAAAACTTCGTTTTAATTAAATGTCTAGAGTAAAGCTATTTTTAAATATAAAACATCAAAGATTTATTATTATGCTATATTATTTAACACATCTTACTTTAATCTACAAAAGAAATATATTTTCTTAAAGCTGGTTAAACACATTTTCAAGACCTGCTAGTGCATCAAACGTATTTTAAAGCCGTTCACATATAAGGGGTCAAGCATTTATCTAACGCGACATGATTCAATGCGTACCGGTCCTTAATAATGTCGAGTGTCCGACTGCGGTTCCTACCGCCGCGTTTCTTTATTATCTACATCTGTATAATAAAATACTCCAAAAATAGGTTTAAGGGCCTCAATAATTTAAGTTTCACAATTTTGCCGAATCAATAGAATGAATATCCCAATATGAATTTACAATTTTTTCGAATATCTCGAACATTTTATATTCTTAGAGCAATATTATAACTGTAAAACTCAGAACATTAGTCTCCAATAACGAAAATAGAATTAAACATTTGTACCGAACGAATTTCCATTCCTAGTCTCCAATTCCCAACTGAAACTTTTGACATAGAATTCTTCCTCGGGCGGCAAAGTGCGCACTCCCTTTACTATGGCATTCCGCGCGCTTTTAAAAAGCCTGGATTATTGGACAACGTCCTCACATCCTTCGAGGCAGTCACTATATTACGACTGAAAACTTTGCTTTACGGAGGTGCTTCATAAAAGTGACCGTTTACGACGCGCTCGCCGAAGAAGAAGAATCGTCTTCACCCGGCAGCGGCGAGCGCCGGGAAGAAAATTGTTGGATAATATTTTTTTTCTTCTTTAAATCGCGTTGTCTCTTAGCGAGCGTGGAGGGCGAGGAAAATGAGAGAGTAGCTACGCTCAAGTGCCGTGCTTTATTAGAAAGTCGGGAAACTAAATATAAAAGTACGGGAAAGTTTAACCTGGGAATATATACCTCGCTGTATTTTCGTTTACGTTAATAGCGCCCTGGAGAACTTGGGAGATTCTTCCTTTTCCTTTGCAGTTTTTTCGGAGCATCGTAGTTTTTTGTTTTAAATTGTACAAAAGCTGAATTTTTTGTAAAATTTTAAAATTTTTACGAAATAAGAATTGCTGCGTTCTTGTTCAGAACTCTAAACTTTAAGTAAAGTCTCCAACTGTATGTAAATAAGCTAAGGCTAATCCGTTTTGCTGAAATATAAAGATTTAGTATGCACAGTCACATTCTGCTGACAGCAGTAAAGATTTCGTTAAATGCAGTAAACGCTGAAACTTCATTTCTACTGGCAATGCAATTACCTAAAATAACAAGCTAAAGGTAAAAACTTTATTTACGAGATTTAAACAAGAGATCGTGTATGATAATTCAAGCAACCTTAGTCAGCATTTTATCAAATTTAAGAAGTTATTTAATTGAGAAAATTGTGCAAGTTTTTATTTCTAATGTATTATAAGTTGGACAATTTAAAACGAGAATAACGCGAAGTGCAGATGAGTTTTATTAATGCATGAACTTCTGCTCAATCATCGTTTACTGTCAAAATTCAAGTCCAAAGTTGATTCTTTGTGGAATAAAGACACGCAACACAAAATATATAAGTTGGTTAAATTTTCACTAGTATTTATTAAAAATGAATCTTCAATATAATAAGTGTATATCAAAATAATAATTCGTATCATTGATCAATGAAGAACTGTTACCGAACTGATCAAATTTAGTCAGACTTCGAAGTTTAATAAAAAGATAAGTCAGGTTTATTTTAATATTAACTGTCGATCTCCGCATTAATATTCGACAGCACTCAAAATATTCGGTGGCGAAAACCGTGATACTTTATACGTTTCAATTTTCAATAAAATTGCTGGCGTCAGTTACTTCATGTGACATTTCGATTTCATTAAATTCGATGTAGACGTTATACTACACACCTTCTATGCAAACCTATATAATTTTTTAATATTTGTTTTTACAAATCTTATGAATGCTTTTTTAAAACGAACATTATTCAATTCAATTTATTTGAAATATGATTAAAGTAAAAATTTATCGAAAGTATATATTTATTATAGCAATAAATGGGTAAAATATATCTTCTAAAGTTTTATTAAATTATTTGCAATAAAAACTATTAAAAGAGTTTTAATTATCTTAAATCGCGATAAAAAGTGCCGTCAACGCATACTTTAAGCATAAAAACAATAATTTTAGATCATTCATTTGTTTTCTGATTCTCATTTCAATTGCAATTACAAAATATTGCAGCCAATCACGTCACGCCACTCCCACGCCGCAAATAACTGAATCATAATAAGATTAGACGGAGACACCTCGCAAAGCGACGACGGAAGCCGATACAAAATTAACGAGGCCGATGCCAGCGAGCCTCTCCATCCATATGTCACCGCTCACTTTTCACCGCGAGCGAAGGGTAATTTCACGCTCTTTATTTAAAAAAGCACTCGATCCGCCCGCTCCCGGCTCGGCGGCGTTAAAAATCATGAATAAAGAAGCCCTCCGCGCCTTGGCGGGTCTGCCTCGCCGCCTATAAAAACCGCCCGCCTCGCTCAATTATCTCGCCGGGATATGGATGTAAATGTCTAATAGACCCGCGACAGGATGCCTCGTCGCCGAGCCAATTTAGCAAGGCGTGACGATTCTTTAGAGTCACCAAGGCAACGGGGGCAACAAAAAAAACAAAGCGGCGAATCGTCCCTCCTCCCCCCTGTATCCCCCTCGGGGGCGGTAAAAAAGAAAAAAGCTGCGCGCGACCGCGATCGCCAGCGTGTAATAAGAGGCCCGGAGGGCTGGGCTCCGGAAAAACCAAGAGGCAGAGATACAGGCGGACAAAAAGGCTCACTATATACCTCGCTGTAACCATGCGATCCACGAGTCCCGGAAGGACCGATTCTCCGCTGGCGATAAGTCTGCTTGCGGGTGTCGGTCTAAATTGCGGGAAACTTGCGTCCTCCTCTCGGCAATTTCTCTCTTTCTGTCTCTAAGTAAAGTTTACGCGGCTCCAGGAGATGTGAATCTCCATGTCAGCGGTCGAAAGGACTCGCGGAAGCAGGCCAATTTTCACTCTACATTTTTATTTTCTCACACCGTCTCGAAAGCAGGCCGATGAGCTCTCACGCGGTTACTATCGCTAAGGAGGCGGCTGCCCGGCACAAGACTCTCCTCTCGCTCCGTTCTCTCGCTTACGCGGTACGAGAGAGCACTGCGTGCTCCTCCGAAAGCAAGCCCCGATTCGACGATCCCGCCCCCTCCCCCCCCCCGTGCCGAGCCCTCTTTTGCTCATTCGCGCGGCGATTCTTTCTAACGGCGAGAGAGTTTTTGGGTTTGCGCTGGCGGAGCTTTCGTTGCCCGACTCCTGCTTTGAATAATCATCGCCGCGGAGGGCTGTGACGCTCGGGGAAGGCTTATTCCAGGGAGCTTGGCGCTTTTTCGCTGGTTCGAAGTGATAAATAGCTGTATTTCTTATACGAATGGAGATGTTGTGAGAGAAAAAAGGGCTGCTGTGATAAAATGACACGGAGGATTGCTGATCTGGAGTTAAAACAAAATTACTTTAGAATTCATTATTTTTTTTTAAGAAGGTTCATTGGTAAACATTTAAGATATTGTTGTTTCTAAAAAAAATTGGATTTTTTCCTGTTTTAATCAATTCTGTAAGATTCATTTTAATAATAAAGGTGTGACACGTTAAAGTAATTAAGAGCTAAAATTCAACCAAAAATGGGGAAAAATTACTGCAAGCTATTTTTTTTCTGCGCGTAATTATGGGCCTCAATTCATTCGTTTATATGAAAGCAGCTTTTTACGATGCTTTCTTTTTAATTTTATTCGTCGCTTTTTTTCGCTTTTACTGTCTACGCAGTTTACGAGGGATCAGATGATGAGTGCCTGCATAATAAAAGGGAGATTATACCTCGAGATTATTCTTTAAATTATATGTAGTTTTTCTGCTTATTTGTTTTGACTTTATAGCCTGCCCTAAATAATTTCTCTCAAAGATTTTACATCAGCAGTAAATTAAACCAATAAATATAAATAATAATGAATCATATCTTTAATTATAATTATATTCAATTCCGTTAAATATTTGAAAAGAATTTCTTATAATCACCAATAAATCCTGCATTAATTAATATTGATCCTAAAGCCATTGTTCCGATACACCTTTGTTCACTTTCAATTTCAGAATTTGTATATATTCGTTGAATGTTATGTTAATAAATTTGTGTTCAAAAAAGTTAGATTTTTATATCATGCATTAACAACGTAGAGGTTGTTAAAAGGCCGCGAGCACAGAAATTATGATTTCTGGGGCCGCACGCATATCCTTCCACGGATTAAACGATAAAAGGAAGGACCACGACACGGTAAGCGAAGAAGCGGACCCGTGGGCATTTGGCCATAAAATGATGTAAAATTGATAATTAGAAATTTTTGAATTTCGAACTATTTGAAAATGAAACTAGCCGCGAAGGCTTTCTTTTAAAAACAAAAACAATCGTTTTAATAAAAAAAAATAGAGGAATCATTTTGCTTGATAAAAAGTCGGCAGAACAATTCTGAGCTTGAAAGCATTAGGATCAAAGTATAAAAGTTTAAATAAATATTTTTCTCAACTTAAACAGTCTTGTTAAACTTTCTTTGATACTTCGGCGGTTAACCAAAACAGCCATTGTGCGCTTACATTTTCAATCGCAAAATTTTAATTCCGTCCTTTAAGCGGTTAAATTGATTGTGAAATCATTTAATTTTAATCCTACTGAAATAAGGTAAATATTTTTTCCCAACTCAGGCATGAAATGGCCCTCATTTCGAACGTTTGACAAAATTATTTATCCAAGCGGGGAATAATGACTAGGGCTTACCAAGGAAAAAACTCACTTTTTTTTTAATTTTTAAATTTTTTGAAAAATTTTTGTTTTTAATTTTTTTTTTTATATTTTAAACTATTTTGTACGATTTCCCGGAAGGTCCCGGGTTCGATTCCTGGCCGAGTAAAGCCATGCCTCTTTTTCTCGAGTCTTACCAAAATCCTCAATCAATCCGCGCACCCACGTAACATTACGCACACGTCTAAAAACTCTGCAAATCCCTTTTAATTTCTAGAAAAATAACGATTTTCTGCAAAAATTAGATAATTTAGAGCGTAGTTCGGTGGTTTATTTTGCGGCTCGAGCAGAGCCGACGCCGCACGGATCAGAGTAAAGCGCGCGCGAGAAATATGGCCGGTGGCAAATGAAAATTAATGACTGGAGCACGAGAGGACTCGCTCGTATCGTAAAAGGCGATGCCCCGCCATAATTACCAGCGGAACATTGAATGTTGACACATTTACAGTGATTCTTCTGCATTATGCCGGAGCAGAAGGCAGAAAAATTCGACGCCTGAAAATAAAATATCGCAGCGTGTCGGTCATGCAGAATTGAAATTGTAAAAGTAGTTTTTGATGCACTTAAAAGGTACTTGATTTAAAATCCTACAACTTAAGCTTTAGATTAAATATTTTTCTATGCATGCTATCAATCTTTTGAAATTAATCAATTTCTTATTAATAGACATTAAAAAAATGGTTAAAAAAATATAGTCAAATTTAAATAACTAAAACTCCAATGAAACCCTCAAAAACAATGAAACGCCGCAAATAGCTACATAAAAAATTCAGTTCACTTAAAAGGGCTGTTCGATCTCTCATTGTCGAGACCCCCGACGAGAAAACAAACAAGTCGAATAGGGCTCGAATAAGGTTGACCGGACATCGTCGCCTCGTAGCCTCGGAGAGTGCCGAAGCGGCCCTCAGGTGGGGGCTTGAAAATCCAGGAAAGCCGGCGAGAGACCGACACATGGGAAATCTTAGCGAGCTTGTACAGTTTAAGCTCGGATATTCCAGAGCCTCGGCCTGCACACGGAATCCACTTTGCCGTGCTTTTAGAGCAAGGATGCCGCCTGTGCTGCCACTGCTGCTGCTGCTGCTCGGCAGCTGAGTGTTTTTCGCGGTTCTTTTTGCTGTACCAGTCCCTGTCTCTTTTTCCAGCCTTTGCTCGGGAATTATACGAGCGCTTGGGCGAATTCATTTTCGAACTTCGGTAAGTGAATTTCGAGCAAATACGTTTGGGAAATTGACATTTCAAGAATTGGAATACTTTTGATTGTTGCGATATATATATATACGTGAAATAAGAAAATTGGCATATGAAAAGTGGAGTTATCCATTGACGCCTTTTTATTAAAAAAAATTATTTTATTAAAAAGAGAGCTGTGACTATTTCGATAGGAAGAAAATTATAATTTAAGATGACAAAAAATGGTTATTTATTTATAAAATGTGCTGCGAATAAAGGATTGAAAGTAGAAGATATAAATAAATAAATAAATTGAGAAATCTGCATCAGGATTTTAAGAAATCCTCAACAATTCGATTCTTACAAATTGTATTTTCTATTTGTATTGTCATGGATGATGACGTCATCCACAGACGAGTCGCGAAAGATGACCACGATGTAACGAGATACGAGGACAGCTCGTATGCACCGAAGCTGCATCGTGGACGTTAGCTCGGTGTTAGAGCCTCGCAATCGTGTGGTGCCCGGTAATTCGAGTCCGGTCGTCCACTTTTTTCCTTTCCTTCCTTGCTTGGTCTTTATTTAATTTAATTCAACGCTCGACCCGTAATAGTATGTATAAATTATCGATATAATATTATATACTTTTTGGCCCAAAATAATTAATAAAAGAAGATAATTCAAAAAGAATATAATAATTAGTATAATTAATAAAAGAAGAAATATTTAAAAAGAATTACTGACTTTCACTAACTAAAAGATAAGCAATATTGTACTAAAGCCAGTTCACTCAACCCAGAAATCTGTTCCAGCGATTACGCCGACAATTCGTCCTAATCGCCACGAAAATAGTACCAGCGGAATTAACCCTTGCCTTCGGAGGCGCCCAAATAGGCGGGACTGCGAAGTTTTCAACAGCAAACTCGAGAGAAGGGCGAGAGAGAGACGGCAGGCGGCAATTCCAGAAGTAGCAGTCGATTATCGCGGAAGGAACAACAAAGTTCGGCCGTTTCTCTCTATTTATTCCAGCGCGTCGGAGGCTTTTTCAGCGTCACGGAGTTCTGAGACGTTCTCGGGATTCATTGTTTTCCGATAGGTGGCAAATGAGCCACCTGGGATCGCGTCATCGATCCCGCAAGCAGGTGATTTGCACGCTGCGAGAGCCAACTTTTCCCCTTCCTTCATTAGCTGTTACACTCGTTTATTTAACGCGCCAACCCCGTAGATTCGCTCGCTAATTTATCAATTAAAGAGAGATAAAAAGTTCGCTCGAGGATAACTGAGTAAATCAACAGAAGATGTATCTACTGGAATAGAAAAGCTACAGTTTGCTAGTGAATATGCTTTTTTTTAATATTTTTGAACTAAAGTCTTTATATTATCTATTCTATTGATTATTTCTACTGTGCTATATTTAAAAATGTTCCGATTTCGCTTTATCGTTGCAGGTACAATTTGTTTTGAGAACCAATGAACTTTCCAAGTCGACATTTCGATAGCATTTTCTATCTATTATACCCAACCCCTCTCGCCTTTGGTTTTTCATTATCTATTTCTTCGATCGATTTTTCAGCTTTTCATTCCTTCTTACTCTCTTCTTTTAATTTTCTCTTTTCTTTTCTTTACCTTCGATATGGATTCTTCTTTACTGTCTGAAAGCGCTTTCGTAGCACCTCTTGTAGCATTTACGTGAATCATTATTGAATTCTTTAATATTGCGATATAGTATATTTCTTATGTCTTATTTTAATAATCCAGATATAGTATATTTCTTATGTCTTATTAGAAAATCCAGCTTATTCATTTGCTTTATTTATTTATTTTTGAAATAACGTTTAATCATAAGTAATCGAGAATGTAATTTCTTCAATATCTCAAGTCAGCACATTTTATTATTTATCTTATAATATGAATAATAATTAGTTATATCCTATGAATAATTGACGAATTGCCTAACATACCGACAAACCTTTAAATAATTTCTAATTTCAGAAGAACAGCCCGCATAATTTCTCAATATATGCTATGATATTCATTTGATGAGTTCCATCTGCTATATTCCCGATAATAACTTATTTCTGTTAGACGTAATGCCATCAAACCGGGCATCGCAGCTCGGCTCAGCTCGCCATGCCTTTACAGGATGAAAATCGAGTTCCAATGAAACAATCATGAATAATGGAGTGTAATTAAGCCGTCGTGTATATTGGCACAATTGTTCTGCAAACTACTGCTTTTGTTTCGACTGTCCTGTCAATGCTGCACAAATATAAGCGGATAAACTTAATCCTCAATTGATATGCAAAACGCGTTTGTAATATTTTTCTCGTAGTGAGATTAATTTCCGCTCATTATCATTTGCGATACGTATAAAAATGATCGATCGAAAGAAGTAAACGATAAATTTTTCAGTCGTTTGTTTCAAATATTTAAGTGAAAATATAATGAATTGGCAGAATGGATGAAGTGAGATAGGGAATGGTATGTTTGTAAAGTTGTTTATGTAGCAGATTGAAAAATAACAACTTCATTATACTTTATGCAAATTTGGGCAGAATATCAATGCTGTTTACTGCGTAAAATCCTTTGAATTTGTCAAACTACTTTACATTTTTAGATATTTTTAGTACAGCAGTAATATTGATTGATATTATAACGCATTAACTTTTCACTAATTACTAGGATATTTACCTGCGGAGCAGCAATTCAGCTCGAGCACTGGGATATATTTTTAGATACTAAAAAATTATTAAAGGCATAAATAAATTATTATCACTTTTTTATATATTTATTTAAAATTTTATAGGTAAACTGTTCAATTACACTAATTAAGATGCAGTAAATTAATACCATAAATCAAAGGTTTAGTCTTTTATTTTATTTTTGGAAACTTTGTCACCGACTATTCCAGACTGAATTCTAAAGCAGAGTCAAATAAAAAAATCTTTGTTGAAAATCAATAAAAATGACAAATAGTTGTCTTTTTGGAAGCTTCAGACGTACTGCTGTAGCTTTGCTTATATGTTGACCTCAAAAAATTTGTCTTGAAGTTTTAACCAAATTTTAATATCCGAATGTAAATATACACATACATCGTAATAAAATCTTTCAATAGCTGATTAACTAAATTACTGAAACTATACACGGAGAAAAATCGCTAGTAAAAATTACTTAAAAAATTAAGTAAAAGATACTGATTCTGACTTAAGTAAAATTTACTGAATTATTAACTAAGCCACCGCACGTGCGAGAGAGACAGAAAGAAAGATGGCGCCTCGAATTCAGTAAAATTTACTTATAAAGCTGAGTAAAGTTTACTTAACGAAGTTTGCTAAACTTTTTAAGCAACTTTTACTTACATTTAAGGTAAATTTTACTATGAATTTTTCTCCGTGTACATTTTTGAATGATTCTTCGTCTTCCTCAACATCTAAAACAAGGCTAAAACTAAAAAAATCTGTTAGTAAACGGGATCTCCGAAAGTTTTCGGACAAACTCGAAGGAGGCCGCGAATCGGCTGGAAATTCTGCGTATTTTTCTCCGCAGCTCCGTTTTTCTCGGCGCGTGCGGGCAACGAAAACTTGAAATAGAACTTCCGGCTGCGAGGACTTTGGCCTCTCCAGAAGCGCAAGGCCGGCTCGCGTTTCCCGCACGCGGTTTTTCCGGGATAACACAGCTGCTTTTCTCTCTACTTTCGTTTGCTGCATTGGCTCTTTTTCTTGTTCCGGCGATTTCTTTCCCGACGTTGTTGTTCCTCGACGGCGCGGCTTCTTTTCCGCTTGTTCTCCGCTCGCTGTTTTTTTTTCCCTGACTCAGTTGCTTTCCGGTCGTGCTGCGCGCGCACTTTACAACTTGATTTAATTTGCATGTTTATTTCTGAGGAAGAGAATCCTTTGTGCGCTTGTGATTTAGCATATTGCGTTCTTGGATTTGCCTAGCACTGCGGACTGAGTTTGTTTGTTTTTGAATTTGCAGGCTTTCCAGGCTGTTGTTCTTCGCTTCTGCTTTAGATTTTCTCGAATCATACGCGGTTAATGAGATGGCACGAAATTTCTTAGTAGTAAAGTTTTTTACTTGGGTGGTGAGATGAAGCCAATTTTTACAATAAATGACGAAGTAAAATTCTTAGCTTTTTTATATTAATTATATGATTCTAATGTTAATCAATAAAAAATTATTTCTAAGAATACTTCGTTTATTTATTTCAAATCTTACGGAATCCATGATAAAAATAGATATTTACGTTCGAACCTCTACCCCAATTTCATCGGTAATTGGTTTATTAACGATCTACGTCAGAAGCTGCTACTCTCCGACTTGCTAAAACCCACGCATCCGGCGCTACCCGCAATTACGTCCCCCGCGTATATCACAACTTGTCGGACAAGTTTCTCCGACGTGGTCGCGCAATTTTTCGCTTAACCCTGTACGGCCTCGAGATAATTTCATTTAATGCCTACCCCGTGACACATACACATACACACGCACACTTACGATACGAAGCCGCGGCTCTGCGCTCCCGAAATGACAGTTCGCTCTCGTCGCGCGAGAACTTTCTGCGGGCGAAAACCGCAGCGCAAATGAAACTTTCGGGGAAAATCCCCCTTTGAAACTCGATGATGTGCGCGGGAGCCGAGGGAGAGAAAGAGGACAAGCGGGGCGGGAGAAAAAAGCTGGCCTCGAGAGGCGCGCCGGATGACGGAGTGGCGAAACATTGTTTCTCCGGCAGCGGTATTCTTTTTCTCGGCCGTCGCGCGACAGCCGGCCGACAAAGGAGATCGTCGAGGGCGTCTAAGGGAGAGAGCTGATTTTCGGCCGGTTTTTGCGCAGGTTTTATGCTCCTTAGAAGCGACTTTCCTTTTCGCGTCGGGCTTTCGCGCTTTTACGTCATCTCGAGACGTAGGTCCGGGCGTGTTTTGCGACGGAGTGATTTGCCGAGAAGTTAGCTAATCTGCTCGCTGATGGCTCGAATCTTTTTCAGGAAACTTTCGATCTCTTTACGTGTACTTCTGTCAATTATGAATTGGTTCAAAATTTTAAGTTATCATATTTTGTTATGCTTTAACCCGTTTCGTATCAAAACGACCTAAATTTTATCAAATATTCATGCTACAAATTGTATTAGAAAAAGTTGAGGAATCGATTCAGTGGTTGATACCTTCAGGTTTTGGCTCGTGCTCTTTCCAAATCTGAGGTCAGATTTTAGCCAGCATATCACATTTTTTCTTAAACTTTCTCATATTTCAAAAAAATCCTCTTATTGGATCGTTCCGATGTACTGAATCTGGTGGCATAAATACATTAGCTAAAAAATGGCGCCATGCATGCCTGAAAATTCAATATGGCGGTTTTTTGGCCGATTTTTTAATTTTGCTTCTTCCTTGAGGAAGCTTTGTGATAGTAATTTTTGGAGTTGTTCTAAAAACCTGTTATAATTGTACTTTAAGGTGTTAAGAACAAAAATAAATGGTTTTTGAAAAATGTCTGTATAAATAATTATATAAATAAAATATAAATCCGTTCAGTAGAAGCTGAGATCCAGGCGTATACATACACACATACACACATACACATTCATCCATACAGACATTTTTCAAAAACCATTTATTCTTGTTCCTGACACCTTAAAATACAATTATAATAGGTTTTTAAAACAACTCAAAAAATCACTATCACAAAGCTTCCTCTAGGAGGAAGCAATACGTGCGAGAGACATCCTCTTAATCCCTTCAAAAATTAGCACGAGGTGTAATGAAATATAATTAAAAAATATTTTTAACTTATTTAATAAAATAAATTTTTAATATGCGTAATAAAAATAAAAATAAATATCGATTTTGGACGCCTTTTATCTGGTAAAAGCTTCAAATACCGAACGCAATCAGAATCGAATTATAACGCCCCAGTATGGTCTCTATTCAGCTTCCGCACATTCGTCGCGATACTACCTCATTTCACAAAGCGATCAGCACCGCAAATCTGCAACTGCGTACTGAGATAACTTTGCGGGGCTGCAGCGGGTCCTTTAATCGGCCAACCTCTGCAATTCGCGCGCAATCGAAGGATGCGAGGTCTAATTACAGACGAAACTGAAAGTAGCTAGCCGCCGTAATAGTCGGCCGCGACGGATAGAAAAGAGCGGAAACTTTAATACACCGATAGCTGCTATCGAGCTAAAGAGATTTTGCGCGAATTGGATTTTATGCGGGAAAACGATATGGAGAGGTCACCACCGCTGTTGAGTACGACGATTAATTTCCGCGCATTAGCAGCCTACTGGATATTGAGAAAGGAATTAAAATGGATAAGTAAAACACTGCGTGTTATGTCAGCATGCATTGTAATGCGAGAGTATAAATAGCGCATGACGGCAGAAATGAGAAGGATAATTGCGATGGCTTTGGTGGTCTGTGCTTTATTTCTGATTAGGATTTGTCAAACAAGTAATGTGATGCGTTTTCCGAGAATATTGCAATGCAATTTATCCGGAAATTTATAGAGAATTGCGAGATAAATCACGATATGATTTAAAAAGTGAATTTTTAAATTAATTGCAAACATGAGAAGTGAAAAACGAGAAAGATGAAATGAAATTTTTTGACGAAAAATCCAGCCTCATTTTCGATTACACAGATTTGGAACATCAACAAAATGTCACAACGAATACTACACCAATCAATGATGGAATACAAACTTTTAATAATGAAAGAAGAATTTATAATCGACAACCATATTAACAGATACCTACTGATTTCGAAACACAAAGAGTGATTGAACATAATTTTCTTGGTGTTACAAATAACAACCAAGCATGGAGGTAAAATTAAATTAAAACTTGTTTAATATTAAATATAAACAATTTTTGTATCCTACTTATCAATTTAACAAAAAATTTTGCAAAATGAATACTTAACAAACTACTTAATAATTTTCAGAAATGTATTGCGTGAAATGCAAGAATTCAGAAAGCATGTTGATTGTAAATTTAAGTGAGTTATTAGCACGTCTTATTAATTATTTTAATATATCAATTAAATTAATACTATTTATTTTCTAGGAAAGTATACGAAATGTTAAACGATCGTAATAAAGGATGTGACGGAGAAAAACCGGATACATTACCATTTAAAAACCCTGAAGAAGTGTCCAAATTTGATGAAGCTGATGACAACCTATTTAAAAAGGTAATAAAATATTATAGGTGGCTTGGGGGACATAATTTTGAAGATTCATATATCGTTATACCATGTATGAAATTAGAGCAACCAGTGCACTTTGCGACACAAAATTTCGAGAAGCTATCTACAGTAAGTATTTTAATATATAACTTCATTAAAAAAGTACACGTCAGCTTAACTGGAAGAAATGAAAATTAACCGAAAGTAACATTTTTTTCGCCTTGACTTTAGCCCCTTAGAAATATAATTAATCTATCGATTTCGTTTTGGAAAATCCCCTTCCCGACTATTTTCAAGTATGCTTTTTCAGAATCTGCCCTAATGATGTTAAAAAATGAAGTGCAGAACGAAAGTTAGGTTCACTTGCTATAAAAATCCAAACTTTTATTAATGGAAAGGATCAAATATTAATGTTTCGAATAGTTAAACTTGTATGCATCATATGAAAATACTTTTAAAAATAATTTTTTAATACAATGAAAAATATCAAATAAACTATTCATTAAATCCATACATTTTTATTTATTAACATAGAAAAAGTCAGATTTCAAAAATAACTTCCCGTAAATTTTATTTTAGAAAAACAAAATAAATCTATCTTTCCGTTTTGACTCGAGGTGTCGCTAATTTTGTATATTCAAAAACATCTTCCTTTCTTGAGATATCGTAATATAAACCCCTCTTTCCACTACTTTCCACGCAGCTTTCAATTAGCCTCGTTTCTTGCTTCACTTAAAATCCCCCGCACATTGCACATAAGCCTTTGCCCTCTTCCAGCCTCGCGACAAGTCTCAAAAGTCTTGAGGAAAACTCGAAAATTCGACCCTCCCAGTGCGAAGTTAACAGGATTAGCCGACTTTGTCGCGCGTTTGCGTATGTAAATAGGAGCAAGTACTTGCAGCCGCGCGGGAGCTTTCGATTCACGCTCGTTGTTCTCTCATCGGGGGTGGAGGGGGCTGGGAGCAAGATGCCGTTATAACGTCGCGCAACTTGGCGCGAGGGTGGAAAAAATGCGCGAGATCCGGTCCGATATCGAGAGCAGGAGCACATGCAAATGAAGCCCCCGGGGCTCGCTTAACTTCCTTATCGCTTTGCTCGCGTCCCTGACGTCTTTTGCGTCGCTCTCCGCGGAATAGACGTGTGCGCGAGCGCCCCGAGTAACCGGCTTTTGATGCAGCGGCAATGCGGCTGAACCGTCTCTGTAATGATGCCCGCGACGAAGGAGAGATTTTTTTCCATTTTTTTTATTTGGTGGATTCCCTTTTGTTGTGCTAAATTCTGCTTCTGTTTTAACGCTGATGGGGCGAAAAAATACCTCTGCGCGGTATTCAAAACTGAAGGATGAAGAGAACTCGATATTTTCCTTGATTTCCATATCGATTTCATTTCGGAAAGTATATGTAAAAATATGTTTTGACTATTGAACATATGTAAATGTGCTGTAAGATCTTGATGTAAAAATTCAAAGTTTTTTAAAAGTAAAAACGCTGCCAACTGATTTTTGCACAATGCTTTCTCATAGATGAAACAATTACTATTATTTTATTTATTAAAAAGTGAAATTTAAGTTAAAATTTACCACTTGATTTATAAGTTACTAAAATTTTTTAGTTTGTTCATAAGACTATGAATTTTTCACTACATTACATGGCATAACCATGATACACTCCTCGACAGGAAGTTCATTAGTTCATCTTATTTCCTTAACTATTTTCTTTTTTAATCAGTTATTGTTGCAAATCTTCGGAACGATATGAGTGTTTAAAAATATCGGTAAACTTTAACTAATCGATAAAATTCCTTTACATTTTCAAGAAGGTTCTTTATATGTTTACGACAAAAATTTTATCAAAAAATAAAGTTTTTGTTGTAATTCAACTATTTACGTCAATTTAACATGTATCTTAGTAAAATACAAATCTTCATTAAATAACTACAAAAATATCTTAAAAATATGTTTTTTTATTAAAGTTAACTTGAAATACAATTAAAAAGAAAAAACCGCTGCCAATTCATTGGCACTTAGCTTCCTCCTAACTAATTTATTGTTCCAATATTATCTCTGAGATTCATTAAAAACAATTGATTTCAACAACATAATTTCAGACTATTGCAAATCCGTTCAGTAGAAGCTGAGATCCAGGCGTACACATACACACACACACGTACATCCATGCGGATATTTTTCAAAAACCATTTATTCTTGTTCCTGACACCTTAAAATATGATACCGTACAATAACAATTATTATTTAATTATTAATTATAATAAGTCTCTGCGCTTAGTTTTAAGCCCGAAAAATGTAACTTGCGTTTTTAAATTTCGCGCCTTCTGAATCAAGCGCGTGCAAGCGAAGTACCAGCGCGCGCCGCCAGGCGGCTATCCTTGAGTGGAATAAAGCGAACTTTTTTTGAAAAGAGAAAAATCTCTTTTTATTTCAAAAACCTCCCCTCCGCAAAAAACTAGCTCTACAAAAACGACTCTCGAGTTTGACTTCATCATCGAGAACATCATCAACGGAGGCATCCCGACATCTCGACAGTCAATCTTACTGCAGCAGTCTGGCGGGAGGATCCGCCGCCTATATCATGAGCAACACCTAGAGGCCCACCTTCAAGGTCATCGGTTCCAGCGACCGAGCACTCTCTTTCTTCAAACTCATCGAGCGCTAAAGTAACAGAGCGCTCTCCTCGCACCTCGTCAACACCAAGGGAACAGAGCGCTCTCTTCACATCGAGCGTCGAGGCAACAGAGC
>UCOM01002858.1:0-22230 GCA_900474385.1 Ormyrus pomaceus | reverse complement strand
TAGTATGACATTGAGAGCCACGAGGTTACATAGCCTTACTTTTTCAGAACATTTAGATTAGCTATTTAATACCTTAAAAATGGGTTTAAGCTTTTATTCTATTAAATGTTTAGTTCATGTGAAAAAAAGCGTTTCATGCTAGGAAATTATATTCTAAAAAGGTTAGCTTGTTCCTACTTAATATTTTTTTTTGCTACCTATTTCCTAGGTAAGAAATGTTGTCCATTTCCACCAGGGATATGGTATTCAGAATTATAGTTTTAAATTTAAAATAAATAACGTAAAAGTTTATAAAGAAACGTCATTTCTAAAGAAGTTATAAAACCTGTTAACTACCTTTCCATTTGGAACTATTGTTGATTTTCCATTGTAAAAGAAACAATACACAACAGTAATATGTAATAATTTCATCTTACTGCTTTTAAAATTTGAGCTTTCAAATATCGAAATTTTAAATGCTTTCTTGGCGCATCAAAGAAGTAAGTATTTGTTATTATATTACATAAATATTAAACAATGCGCAATAAACACTCACATCAAAAGCTACAGCCGCCTCACGCAGTACAATAACAGTCAACCTCGTTTCACCAAAATCCAAAAGCTGCATTTCAACTATTTTACGCGCATACTTACGTAATTCAGCGTCACACTTCAAATTCTCCACACCTGGTAAGGACGTTAGGATCTCCTCAATCATTTTCGCAGTCATAAAATAAACCATAAAATTAAAAGCTTTTATTCGGCCAAGTCATTTCGCCGTGATTTTTACAAAACATAATATACAATATTAATCATCGCTCTCTTCTTTCTTCATCCTTCCACCCGAGAAACATTCTTTCCTCGCAGTACCAGGCTAATCAGCGTAAATAAACCGTGCCTCGTGTATTTACATATTTTCGTACGTCCAACACGTTAACGAACAACCTTGCCCCCGCGAACAATGGGAGCGTAAAACGTCTTAATGGCTTGGCGACGCGGCGCAATAAATATACGATCTATACAAGCACTAAAATGTACATTTTGATACAAAGGAGGAAAACTGGAGGCGCGAGAGCTATTCTGCTTCTTACAGGAGTCTTTGGCAACGCGCGAAGATGCGCGAATGTGTCTGTCTCCGAATCCCGCGGTATAACTTTCGAACGACGGAGACGCAACGGGTCACTGGCACTGTCATCTTCAGTAGGCGTTCGGATTGTCCGCGAGGTAGATGCCCACCTGCTTTTTGAGGTCGCGCTGGAACTCTTGCACGTTCTTCTCCGATTGCTGAAACAGCGTGGAACAGAGGCATCGTCATTTTAGAACAGAAATGCAGATGTCGATTGCGTAACTTTATAATTAATCTTAACCGCTATTACCGCGCGGGAGTGCGCAGTCGCGGGGATTAATTTGAAATTGTATTCAAATCGAGTGTTTTGGAACGTGTACAGCGGTGTTAGGAGGAGAAGGATGAAACGCGTTCGATGTTTACTTTTGCTCGAACGAAAGTAATTTTGAGGTTAAACTTGCGTAATGTCAAAATTAGTTTTGCGCAATAAGTCAGGATGAATTTAATCAAGGAAACGAGTGGATTACGAGATACTTTTGCGGACGAAGTCAGGCGGTTACTCGGCCGACTAAAAATGACCTGTTGCTGCATGCAGAGCAATTTGTTCAAAATGAGAACGCATCTTATTACGCGATACTGCCGATGCTAATGCTTCTTCACTAAACTACTTTCTCAATGAATATTTCAAATTATTATCAGTCGAAGCTTTCAAATTTGTCAAAGTTTTATTTCTACCGACCTCTTAAATATGTGGTGAAAAATTGTAATATTGCAGTATTATTCAAGAATAATTGACATCCATTTTTAGAATTAATCCGCTTTGCGTTGCGAATAACATTACTCAACGATTTAATTGCCTTTACAAGTTAATCTTGTCAAATCACCTCGCCCCAAGAGCAAAAATACAAGCCACAACGCAGTCGTCCATACTCACGTTAAGCGCATCCCGCCACTCGATGTTGAACAACCTGACAAGTCCCTTGACGTTCCTCCTTATAAGACTCTGGAGCAGGGGCCTGGTGAGCATGAACTCCGGCTCGGCGGTGGTCGTCGGCGCCTCGGTCGTCGTCGTACCGTTAACGCTCACCGGCCTCTGCTTCGGCGCGAGGGGCTTCTTCTTCAGGCTCGCCGAGTTCTTCGGCTTCTTCGGCTCGGCCGGGATGCTGTCGCCTATTATCTGGCCTATCTGCTGGATGGCGGAGCGCGTCTCGTTGAAAGTCTGCCGGAAGCGCAAGGTATTATTATGCATTGCGCTCGATGTATATACATTGTTCGATGCGCCGGCGGGGGGAAGAGTCGGGAGAGCTTTCTTTTGTGCCCGTACTGGTTTTCGTGGGAGAGAGAGAGAGGCACGTGCGTGTCATTTAACGGTAATTATGCAGATTGCCGTGCTTGAGGGAGACGGATTAAAAGCGGGTACGTTTGAGAGTTTAGCCCCGGTGAAATTCAAAGGTTACTGTACTCCGATCGAATTTTTGTACAATAAATTTGTTGAAATTGATGCCACGGAAAATATTCGTTGTTATATTACGAAGCTTATGGTTTATGACGTGGGGTTATAAAATTTTAACGTTTATTTAAAAATTATTTTATCGAGCTACATGTCTATGCTTTTAAAAAACAATCATAAAATAAATAATAAAAATTTCAGTAAAATATTCGTTTTTGCTTAACGGTCTTTGTTGTTCGTTTAAGATCTACTTTCGTAAAATCATGTTAGGACGAGCAAAGTTATGCGCTAATAAAAAGTATCACTAATTATCGCATACCAGAGGAAGCCTAAGAAGCAAATATTATTGTGAATAAAAATTTACCTGATTTTTCTCATAAAAATATGCTCCATTATATTAGTATAATATTTTATAAAATATGCAGTCGTAAAATTTAACAGCATCTTTAAGTTTATAATGTTTTTTATACGGACTCTTTGGATCTGGAAGAAGTTTTAATATTTTACAAAAGCCTCATAATACAGTTTATTCGAAGATTAAATTCGATAGATAATTCAAAAAAATTACTTTTACAAAAATCCAGGACTCGAGATAAAATTCAATCAGATTTATTATTCCCTATAATTGAATCTTTCCACCGTCGGGCAACCCAAAAAACTATCAGATCAATAAAACAAGCGAGAACGAGATTTCTCGCCTCGAGATAATGTGTCCCGGCAAACAAAGGATCGCCCAGCTCTTATCGCGAAAAAGCGGCGCGCAAAAGTGCGACCGGCAAATCGGGGGCCCGGCAATCTATGCACCGCGTGGCGCGGCGGCTCGTAAATCATAAATTCAAATATCTCGCCTACCCGCTTCCACTGGCGGCGCGAAAAAAATGCCTCTCCTCTCCGGCCGCTGCTCCAGATGCATTACGAGCTCGGGAGCGAACAATAAAAGCGAAAACGGGGGGATTACGAAAGGCTGCGTAAGAGCCCATTGAGCGCTCCGCTTGTGTTACTACACGCAGAAGTGGCGACGGTGGCTCTTCTACTCCCACCTTGTTTTCTTCGTTTTTTTTTTCCCCCCCTCGCGACTTTCAAGGTGACGACGGAAGGTGCAGAGAGAAGAAGAGTGAGGAGACCCGTTACGATTAGCATGGAAGCGGGTCAAGCGAACGTCGCCGCGGCGGAGCCGCTTGCGTTTTCAACGCGGGAATGTCGGACGAGGCGTATGAGTAATAGGAGAGGAATGGGTGGGGATTTCGACGCCTGGCGGGCAGGCAACCCGACGGACGCGAGAGTAGCGGGGCTTAGCTACGACTAGGCGTTTAGTGAGATGTAGGAAGACCAGCTGAAATTGATGGGGATTTCATTGGAAAACTTGAGAAGATTTTTAATTTTCATAATTGTCGCGAAGAAGTTTGAAATTGATTCTGTTTGCTGATAAGTCAAGTGGATCTCTTTCAGATTTAACATTGAGCTTGTTGCGATGAATAAAGCTAAAGTTACGTTTTCTTTGAAGGTAATAAAGATCCGAATTTTATTTTGTTACTGTGTACGGATACGATCGTGTTTACGTCAAGGAACACTAAAACCATTTGTTCTTTTTAAAGAAGTAACTGTTAAATCGCGAATCGCATTAATTTAATGTGCGTAAACAGACTTAACTTAACTTTAATAACATGCCCGCGTGTTAAACTCTGCCTGGCGCGCGCGTATCTCTCTTCAAAATCTTGAGAAAAAAGCGCAAAGTGTAGGTTCGATAATCATCATTTCCAGATCACTTATTGACAATGTTTATCTGAAAATGGAGCGTTGTAAAATTACGTAAAGGTTGCGCCCGAATGAACATCGTCATAATTTATAATGCGATCGTCATTAAAAGGCAACTTTCATACGAGTATCTCTACTTACATGCGCATGACGAAATGTCAATGAGTAATTGCATAGTTGCACTAAAAAAGGTTCTGTGAGAGGAGCTTTGTTACGGGCAACCGGCAGGTGCACAAAGTGGTCGGATCATGAAATCAATTATTAACTGTCATTAGGGTCCCTTTTGTTATGATAATTTTAATCGTTATCTATAAAAGTATTGCGCTGTAATTAATTGTCGTACTGGGCAACGATTTTTCTTTTTAACGCCTTCGCCTCAATTCATTTTGCTGAACCATGAAATTTCATTCAATTTGTAGCCCATTGTAATGAGTAATTAGCAACATTACCCAAGTTTTATAAGAGAACAGGCTGAAGGTAATAAGGTAATTAATGAACCATAAAATTGAAGGATTGCAGTTCGTTAACGGCACGACCGAATCGTTCTCTTTTCCATCTCAAAAAGGAGAACAACCGGATCGCGCTTTTCTCGTTTTCGTTTTCTATAACTTAATATTGTGTACGTCGCAGAGATACTTACGAGCAGATATTGTTTATTTGGGTTTTATAAACTTTAAACCGTGTCTTACCATATCGATCTTTATCTACTTAAACGTGTTTACGCTTGTATTGAGGTATAAAATAAAAATAGATAATTAATTCTCATTTGTCACAGTCACCTATAAATAAATCATTACAGCGCCAAGAAAAGTACATCGGAGACGTAAATAATTTTTTATGCAAATCGCTCCTCGTTTCTCGTAACAAAAAAAAAGCGGTTACTTATCAATTCGCGAAGAGCGCAGAATCGGTGCGTCTAACATATCAAAAAAATCGCGTATGTGTACATATAGCAAAAAAACCTCGACGCGCCGAGCATTGTAAATTGAACCGTAACCCGAACGAGCCTTAAATACATTTGTAAGCCCCGACCTCGGTATGCAAAAGCATAAATAATCTCGCGGAGGCGAAATCGATGTTCGAGACCGCAGAAAGGAGAGCAGGTTGCGGACCGGAGAGAGAGAGAGAAAAAAAAAACGGGTTTCAACGCATCTTCCGCGTCGGCAGCTGCACTGCGGGAGCGAGAGAAACGAAACAAGTGGCTTGTTGACTTTGTAAGGTGTAGCGAAAAAGAAAACGTCGGCGCCGTTATTGATTGGCCATAAAAATGCTAATTCCCCCCCCCCCTCCCTCTCTCTCTCTCTCTCTCTCTCTTCGACGTGGATATACGCGAGAGACGTTACGGGACGCGGAGATATTAAGGTGTTCACGGGGGAATCTCGACAAATCGATTTCTTTCGGGTGCGTAAGGCGTAAATGCTCCGATTCTTTAGTGCATAAAAAAGGCTTAATAAATTTTCGCTTTACCGAATATGCGGTTATGAGGTTACCGCTTTTTACGGCTGGGAGTGGTCCGGCTTATGTCACTTGATCACCGGATGTTTTTGGGTGCTTTTTTTTATAGCTGCTCTATTCAATAATCCGATTTCGTTTCGAGGCGGAGTATAATTATAACTTTATGGCCAATGTTACTCTTTACTTTCTAGGTTGTATTCAATTTACGTGAGTGTATAAACTTTTTAAAGAAAAACCACCTAATCAAAACAATAATGGAAATGCATCAAGAGAAAGTTAATGAAATGATTGCAATTAAAATATCGTGAAATAAAAAGTATTGGCGTTGCATCGATCCTTGTCAGATTTGTTTACTTTGATTTATGAGATTTTTTTTTAAAAAACAGCGAATAATTTTCTTCTTATTTTCACATTTTATAATTGAAGGTGAGAATGTATTCCACGAGTTTCGAAGAAAGTATAAAGAAATTATATCCTTTTCGGAATAAAATTTATATTGCCAGAAGGTACCTTTTTTGTGAAGAAGATAAAATACCTGAGACCGAGAATTGACAAGCCACATCTCCAAGAAAGGATCTGTTTCAGAACACTTTTTTTGTAAAAGCCGAAATCGTTAAATCGTTCATTGTCGGGTTTTCCTCAAAGCATATTTTTGTCTTAAGTTATGTGTAATACTGAATGCTTTTGAAATCAAACTTGTTTATCAATATTTATAAGAGCGAAAGGTGTTTGAACTTGTACTAAATGAAAGTTTATTAATTTTCGCTCATACGTGTCTGCAATGTGGACGTGTAAAATATTACAACATAAAATAGAAAGATTAAACTTAAATCAAGATAAGACTTGCTCACATTTTCTTGCAATATGAAATTGATATTTGTCTGCAAGCTCTAACGCCTTTTCAAAATCATGTTCTACGATTTAATTTACGAACGTTCCTTC
Organism: Ormyrus pomaceus; assembly: GCA_900474385.1. Classification (NCBI taxonomy): domain Eukaryota; kingdom Metazoa; phylum Arthropoda; class Insecta; order Hymenoptera; family Ormyridae; genus Ormyrus; species Ormyrus pomaceus. The sequence continues at coordinate 15,583 of UCOM01002858.1, read as the reverse complement.
TTCGTTTAAAAACGAATTTTTCGTTCTCACCGACATTATAAACCGCTGGAATTTGAATCCCGTGAATCAGCTAGCTTCGGCAGCCATAAAATTTCGCACCAATCGCAATTGCCACGCTTCTTAAGCAGGCACAGACTCATTGGAGCATTAACGTAGAATTGAGAGGCGAGCCTTTCGCGCGGTGCCCCCTCGCACCTTTCGAATTTCTCCCGATAAAAGCCGAGTGCGTCTAAAACCGTCCGCGTTGAATCACCGAGGCCGATAATTAAATTCGGTCCTGCGTCCTATTACCTCATAGGCCGCCGCGCATAAATTTACGCATTTAGTATTACGTATTTGCCTTTTGAAACTGGATCCTTGCGTAAGCCTCGTTTGGAGGCTCGGGCTTCTAGCCTAATATAATTATGCATTCGCCTCGAGTATTATCGAGAGCTTCGAAAATATAATCGGCCCGCAAAATGAGGGTACGGGATAATTACGTTGGGAATGCGATTTTCAAACGTGTGCCAATACTCGAATTTGCAATTTGCATACACTCATTACATTAATAAAAAAAAACTCACACCTCAAAGCAGCGGCATATCTTCTTTTTTTTTAATTTTCAAGCTAGAAACAAAAGAAAGCCTCCTCGCTCTCAAACCAATCCAGCGAACCGCAACAAACCTCAAAAGTAACCCTCGCGATCGTCCAAAAGAATCCGGGCCTCGGCTTCTGCTGCTTCTTCGCCGTCTGCCTGACGGCCCTCTGCTGCTGCTGCTGCTGCCTTGCCTCCTCGCGCCTCGCGCTCCTCTTGACGAACTTCTTGGGCCTGGCATTCTTCTTGGCCGGGAATTCCTCGCGACGCCGGTCGTCGCTCAGCTCCTCGCCGGTATTGTCGCCGGCCGATGACGGACCCTCCTCGCCGTTTAGGTCCTCCAGCTCCAGGTACTTGCGGGACTCGCGGCTCGGCTTGATCAGGGAGGCGCTCGGCGACGACTGGCTGTCGCAGGAGACCAGGCCGAGGAGCACGACTGCGAACAGAGTCCACGAGAGCGGTCGCAGGGCTCGTGAATTCCGAGTCATCTGGAAGAGAGGTTTTGAGGGGGTTTTAGTTTATTTGGGGATGTAATTTTTAGGGTTTTTGCATAGGTTCGTATCTGACACGGAGGCAGTAAAAGCGGCAAGTTTTTATTTATTGAACTTGTATTATTATAGGTATAATTAGTACTAAAGGGTATCCCGCTAATTGGACGGGTTGTCAGAGTAGATGATTTAGTAGTATTTCGCTGTTCGCAGGAGTCAATGCAGTTGGTAATAACTAAAATAATGTAATAATTGCAGAATTAAAGAAATAACAGTGACGCAAGAACAATTAACAGCTCAAGCTTTTGCAAATGCTCATTATAGTTCTCGTTAAACTTTATTTCTTTAAACTTCCAATTATCTCCGTGCACTAATTGTTTTCTACGTGTGATAAAAATAAATGATTCAAATAAAAGCCAAACGAATTGCTTTAAACGACCTCTCGGTGTATTTCGTCATGCTTTTGTATCGCTGTACTCTTAATTTATTTTTTGTTGCTCAAAAGCGCTTTAATCTTCGGAACCCACTTTTGCGAAAGGTGCGACAAAAAGGTCAATTAATGGAGGTTCGACTTATTTTCGACGCATTTTTATCGTCGCTCATTGTTTTGCAAGCGTTCGACCGTTAATTCGTGCCGTTTTCAGCGGAAAATACTTTCCGGTAATATTCACTTTTCATTGCACTTTTGCTTTTCAAAACGCATTCTTTCTTTTTCAAAAAGAATCACCCGGGAGCATTGAAACTCGCACTTCCTCGTTTACTTTATATGTTCGCGGGCATTCGAAAATTTCTCCGCGCGGAATAATAAACCTAATAACAGCGGAGCATTTTGGATAATTATCGCTGCGGAGGAAACTGTTAAAGTGCAGAACAACATTAGGCAAAAAGAAATCCACGCTCGAGAACCTTGAGAAACTTTCTTCCACGATTATTAATCGCAATATCTGCCCGGCTTCGTCGCGATCGAACTCCAAAACCTCCCGATAAAACTTACGCAAGAACCGCCCGCCGAAATCCTCCTCTTAATAACCGAAATCTCGTTATCCTAATTTCGCCGAGGCATAAATCCCGTCGAAACCGCGGGCAACGTATTGCGCAAGCCCGGGGAATCTGATAAATTTTCGGCGGCACAATGGAGCGCGGCGCTCCTCATAACTCCGAGACAATGCGCCGATTAAGTCGGCGGCGGTGAGCCCCCCCGAGGAAAGTTACGGGAAGATGCGTCGCCTCTCGGTAAATTACAAAGCTCGCGCATTTAACGACCGAGCAGCTGCTTTAAGTTATATATATATGTGTATGTGTATCCTTAACTTTCTTTTGTGCGAACCGTTCATGCGCTCGCGACGAGTTTTTACCGTCGCGGTCGGTGAAATTATTGAAATCGGTTCTCTCTGCCTCCTCTTTTTTTTTCCGAGACGCGAATCTTTCGCCGGTTATTATACCGCGGCGGGACTGGTTTTTGTTTTCGGTCTTGCGGCGCCCGGCGGCGCATAAATTATCGTTTGCGCACTTGTCTTTTTACGTCCTTGCGCCCGACGCCGTTCGTTTATCGCATTCGCGTTGTTATTTCGAGAAATGCAGAATAATCCCCCTGCGCCTTAAGTGTATACTATTTATTTTGGAATTTTGGTCCGGAAGAAGCAGGCTGCTTGCGAAGCCTGCTAATTATTTTCGGTTGGAAAGGTAACTGCGGAGCTTTAAATTTTGCGCGAACGAAGTCGAGAACGTCCTCGACACCTGGCTGTTGCCTCGAAAGTTAAAAGCTTACGGAGAAACGTGACAAACCTCGATCGATGAAAACTACATTTTTAAGAAGAAAAAGACGGATGTGCATTTTTATGCGATCTTTTCCGGTTGAACGAAGTTTCAGGGCAATTAACTTAATTTGAAACAACACGGGCAGGTGATCAGGCCAAATTATTTCGGTTCGTATCAGGTGGGGGCCATCTTGTTTGCAAGGTGGCTGATACCATCGGAATTTCGGGGTCGGACCTGTTTTTCACTTTTATGTAAATCTCATTAAACCTTAAATTGCAGTCGAAATTAATTACTGTCTTGAAATTTTTCAATGGCTCACTTTGAATAATTTTAGAATCAATCGTTGATAATAGCTGGAAACCTCATTTAAAGTTAATTGAAAAATTAATTTTGTTTTTCCACTAATTTAAATTGTTTTTATTTCTTCTTTAGATATTACGATTCAATGAAATAATTACTAATTAAATTTAATTATTACGAATTAATATACATTTAATTAACGAAAATGTCAATCAAGTCAAGCATAGTGTGAGCAAACAAATATGGGTAAAAACTTTTCGCGAGAAACTCAAGCTACTCATTCCTCACTCTTAAATCACCTTAAATGATCCATTTGATGGTTAATAAATACGTTTCATGTCTGATGAGAAAATTCCAGTCATACTTCAATTATTTATTTTGTTCAGATTTAATATTTAATTACTTAATATATCATAAGAGATGGACTTGGTGACGTTTCTTTTTAATTAACTGCCTGTACTAAAAACCTTAATTAAGATCAAATTAAACTGAAAAAGTGACATAATAAAAGGAAATTGTAATTAATTAAAAATTTGTACAAAGCCATTGTTGATTCAGGTCTGACTGTTGCGTCATTGTACACTTTTCATATTGAAAATTTGACATCGTATATAATAACAGGAATAATAATGTTAATATTTTAAACTAAAATTTGTATTAATGTTTTTTGTGAAATGAAAGAAATATAAAGGCATAAATAACAATTAAATAACATTTTTTTGATAATTCGTTTCGTATAAAAGACTTTGAGTAAAGGGAGCCTATTCATCATAAACGTACGCGTTAATTATCAATTTATCATCAATTTTCAATTTTCTAATATGATTGATCGATCTTCACTCGCTCTAATATACCTTCTACTTTTGCACTTAACGACCTTATCCCAACTTTCAAAATCGCCCAGATCTATTTTCAAAAATTTCAATCGAACTTAATTCCAGTTTCGATTCAATCAAGCAACAAGTTTACACCCAACACCGAAGAACCTTCGATAACCTTCTCTCGCTGTCGCGTTCATTCCGCGCGCCGTAAACAAAGCTAAAAAAAAGCCACCGACTGCACTCGCCGGCAATCAGAGGATAATTCGGGCCGGGCAATTCGTAGATTGTACGTAAGGCGAGAGCGCATTAAATCAACTTTAATGTATCACCGCCGCGAAGGATACCACGCTCTCACTCTCGCTTTCCGCGCGAGGTAAAAGTTTGCGTCTCGGGCTCTCTCGCGGCCGCGCGGAGTAAACAGCCTGCGCGCGGCGAGCGAGTTGTACGAGAGAGAAGAGTTATCGGTTTAATCATAATTATCATAAATTCACGCAATTTCTTTAGCCCCGCGACTTTAAAATTGAGTTATAATTGGCCTGCGCCGCGAATCGACTTTCCGAAATCGTCGCGGGCAGGCAGGCAGGCGGGGAAAAAGTCGTTGCGAGATCGTTACGAGAGAGCGAAGAGGTTTTTGACGACGAAGATTATTAATCGGACTCGCGATGGTTAATGGTTGCGGTTATTTGGAGAGGGTATTGTAGGCATTGCTTTTATAATTGATATGAGGGTAAAATAATAAATCCTTTGGCTTGCTCGTTGGATGTGAATCATGCAGTAATAATAATACATTAAAAAATTTCTTGCGCTGTTATTGGAGGATATGCATTGTTACATGAAATCGGTTTTTAATTTAAGGTACAAGTCGATGATATTCAATTTATGCTTTAAAGGAAAAATGTTAAACCGCAAGAAACCTTTCTTAATACTTATAGGTTCAATTTCAATTTAACGGTCTTCATTTTAAATTGCTTTTTTTTCAATTTTTATATTTCGAAACTCAAAGTTTTTCAAGTTTCAAAATTGTTTATTCATGCAGTTTTTAACGCAATGAAGGTTAGCAAGAAGGCTATCAAGAATGAGGGAAGGCTTTTCTTTCGTTCATTATAATTTTAAGCGTACGTTTTTACGTTCAAGAGAACAAGTTTAATTATATAGTTTATATATAGAACCGAAAAATAAATTATAAAATGTAGCAAATAACAATGAAACATTAACTTAAAAATGTTACAAAAGCTGACAAAAAACATCTACGCGTGAAAGTAATGCATTCCGTTCGAAAATTGCATATTTTATGACCCTCGGGTAACCAATTATATTCGAAACTTTTTCGTTCTCCAATGACACACTACGTTTTCCGCCGCGTACAAGTTCAGATTGAATTCTGGTTTACATCCTGTTTTGTTTCGAAGGTAAACAACTGGTGTAATAATAATCAGCAATAAACTGAAGGACTAACATTTTTTTTAAATTTAAAATAAAAGAATACCGATAGATTATTAACAGATGTATAGATTAGTATTATTATTAGCAATTAATTAGAAACGTATTTGCGACGTAAACCTAATTGTCTTAACTAGTGGCGAATTTGAGACATTTTAAATTTTGAGTTTAAAGTTTTGCATAACCAGCCATGAATTACTTAAGAGAAAATAAAAAAAGGGAATTTTTGAAAGTTAAGAAGGCGGAACAGGTTCCTAAAGACTTACTTTTAGGACTGGAAAAAGTGTTTGACTCATTTCGGCCGCGTTACATAACTGAATTTTTCTCAAGCGAAATTAAAACAATTTGTTTAATAAATTTGAAACCGCCGCGAATTACAATTTACTCAAAATAGGAATCTTCTTACATAAACGACCGGTCGATCGAACGAGACACCGTCACGGAAACGCGGCTATCCGAATATCGTAATCGCGAAACCTTAACCTTCCATTGAAACATCAGCCGCGTTACCCAACACTTTCTTCCAATCGAAATCGAAAGTACTCCAAAAAAAATCCTAATCGCCCGCAGCTCGAATCGCGAAGCCCGAAACTCCGTACTCCGACTCTTCACTCTCGCTCTCCCGACTGTCAAAACGCGCTGCGATACCGGGCAGGAACAAAAGCGCGACTGACGGCCGCGACGGTTCGGAAAAAATCGTCACCCCGCGCCTTCGCGGGCAGGTGAATTCGTGTATACCCAAAGTCACGTCTCGCGCGTGCAGCGCTTGCGAAAGCACACCGGCGAAGATTCACCGCGGCGGGTACGCGCGTATGTGTGTGCGTGCGTGAGTTGCGCAATGTTCCGGTAAAAGCGAGAGTATTGGCGCCCGAATCGAGTGCAGCCCCGGCTGCGCGGAGGCTTAATAAGTTCAGGGAAGGAGGAAAAGCGGAGTCGCTGGAAGGAAAATCCCGCGCTCGCCGTTTGGCTTGAGTAATTGCCTAACTTTTTTGGGTGACTGCGCTGAAGTGGCCGCTTTTTTTCTTTTTTTTTTTGAACGGGCGTTATGTAAGAGGTCGACTGCCGGCGACTGGGGAGCTGATATTTATCTGAAAGTTTATTTAAGTTTTTAGTTTAATTGTTCGGTTAAAAAATTGTGTATCAATAGATTGTTTGTAAGGAATATTGACTGAGAGAGTACAGTTGCTTTAAAGATAATCAGCATTTAGTTATTTTAATTTCAAATGTACAACCTAATTAAAATTTATTTTGACTTAGAAAATAAATTAGGTATGTTTGTGCTGTTAAATGCTGTAGGTTTTTCAGGTGGAAGCATACCGTTTTCAAGAAATTTATAAGTAAGCTTATAATCGCAAATCACTTAGTTATCACTTGTTCATTAACATTAGAAAGTTTACGAGATTTTTAACTTTAGTTAGTTACGGATAGCAATAAAATGTGATATTCCTTTAATTAATGAACCCATGTTTATTATACTTATACAATGTGCTAATGTTATGAGTTGCGAAAATAATTAGAAATCAAAGGAGTTTTGAGTTACCCAAAAAAAAGGGCGTTTAAAATAATTAGAAAGCGATCGCGCACACCAGAGGCACTTTCTTCGAGCGATTCATTTATTTTGCGCATACATCTGTACACAACGCAAAACCAAACGTCCCGATCATTGTACATTCAAATCTACAAACGTTAACAGCCACAAAACCGATCACCAGTTAGCTGCAATTGCACCGATTTCCCGTACTTCCTGTATCACCCGAGCCAAACACCAGCGCCACCCGATCTCCCGACGCGAGCGATAAAGCCAATCTTTTATCAGCGGCCATGCAAAAATCCACCCGCTAACGACCTTACATAACCGGTGTACAAACCGCCGCCATTGTTAAACCCCGGCGCGCCTTACGTAACCCAGCGTCGAAGAGAGAGTCCCTGCCGCGACGCGTTTATACCTACAAGCACCTCCAGCCTCCAGCCTCCTCCTCTCCTCTTCGCCGAGCACTCCCCGGTCTCGGTACCGACGAAGCCGCCCTCCTCCGCCCGCGCATCCTCTCTCTGTCTCTCAGCACACGTGGATGGTCCTGCACTTGAAGACGAAGACCTCGACGGCGAGCCTGAGCACGAAGCCCGAGCAGAAGAAGAAGAGCAGGAATATCAGGGCGAAGACGCCCCGGCCGATCGTGTAGAGGGTGTTCCCGGTGGCGTAGTACTCCTGGCAGGAGGCGGCGGTCGTCGTCGCGCAGCGGATCATCGACACCGGGGCTGAGGACATTGTCGGCCGGGCTTCGTGGCTTAAAGGAGACTTGTTGAACGTACGCGAGCGCGTGCCCGTCTGCTGCAGGCGGTCCGGGGAGACTTGTGCCGCTGCTGCTGCTGCCGAGGCTGCTTGCTGGCTGGCTGGCTGGCTGGCCGGCCGGGCGACTTTCTATGAGCGACTTACACGCCGTTCGCCTCGGGAGCTCGGGCTTGAGCTTGGATTTCTATCGATTACGAAAAGCAGCCGCAACGCCGCACGACGGATGGATTATTGTGTTATATCGCAAGGAGGCTTCTCTCCGACGACGGTTAAGCGCTCACTCGGCGCTTTTTTTCGCGGCGGAGTCCTTTTTTTATAAACCGCGCCGCCGACTCGCGGCGAAAGAGGGGCTGTAGATCCGGCGGAGATTGGCTTAGGAGAGGAGAGGTGGGATGCGGAGGAGAGTTTTGTAAGAGTGAAAAGATGCGTGCGTGGTGTAGCCGGTGACGTTGTTTTTTTTTTTACCGGGGCTCGAGGTGTATACCGGACGGAACGCCGGAGAAAATACGGAGATGCGGTGGTGGTGGTGATTCTGTAACCGCGCGGCGTTTATGCGCAGAGGTCGTTTAATGTGCACTGCATTTTATTTTAGAGGAGATGCGCCAGGCGCGCGGTTGAGGAAAGTAAAAGTTGACGGAGTAAAAGCTTGCAACACTGTGTGTACGCTTTTACTGGTTTGGAAATTCACTTTTTTTCGAGAAGTAAAAGTTCATTTTTTTTTAGAGTTAATGGTTTTTCTTGATTTTTAATTTCATCGAAAAAATTTTTTTTCTTAATAAGCGTAACAGAAATTGAGTTTTAATTAAAGCAAATCGATCCTTCAAATCTATTATTTATCTAGTGAGATACGCTACGAAAAGGATTAAAACATATTGTCTAAAAAATATTATTTTGATTTTAAATTGACAGCTTTACAAAAATGAAGTAAGAGTGTTTTTAGAATGCTTAAAACAATTAGCGGTAAAAAAAATATCTTTGATAGTTTTTTGACAATTTTTTACGCTAAATCCATAGGTTCTCTTCGACTTAAAACTTTCTATTACTCGATCCGTAATCATCAAAACAATCAAAGTCAATAGTTACATCATGGCTGGTCAAAATTCTGTTATATAAGAAAGTATTTTTATGTAATCAGAAAGGTCGATGAAAAGATTTTTGAATTTCTAAATGTATTCTGTGATAAAGTATTAATTTCTGTTATTATTTATTTAATCGTTAGTATAATTTTTATCAAAAAATTGGTAAATGGAAAAACAAAATTAATCTCAATTTAAATAATCGAACAACATTTAAAATAATTTAAATAATAGTAAATAATATTTAAAATAATTATTTAAATATCGTTAAGTATCTCAAACCTATAATCATAGCAATTAAGATTGCAAAAAAAGTTTTGGTCTCTGCATATTGATTATAATTGCTTCCTTTCCTCACCATTATACATTGACAATGAAAGTGTCTAATTGCAAATTTCATCACGCAGCTGTGACGCAATTAAATAATGGTTGCAATTGTGTCAAACAAGGATGTTCATGGAAACAAATATCCCCATTAGCTAACGCAGACAACAATGTCACATCGCGTGTGGTGTTTTATTTGGCATTCTTATTATCATAACAATATTGTTCTACTTTACATATTCAATAAAATGCAGCTAATTAAATTAAGACGCTTATACATTCATTGATATACACATGTCTCTTACACAGAAACTAATTATAGAGTAATGTTGGCAGAATTAAAGTCCCCCGAAATCCGCGGAATTTTCATTCCCGTTAAAGTAAGAATAAACCACCTATTCAGCTTACCCAATATCTGCCCGTGAACAAGACGATTACGTTATTCGATCACTCTCAAAAATCCCGAAACATTTCATTCCAGCGTCCAATAAACATTCTGCTAACCGCTCGACAAAAAAAAAATCCCGATTTCTCCTCCGCCAACAATTGAAGATCGCGATCTCCCCAGCCGGGCCCCGGAGAGCAATCACCTTCGCCCGATCCCGCGAACACGCAAACGCCCAGGAAACGACGTAAATTAATACTCGAGGACCCGTGAAATCTCTCCTCAGCACGATTAAAACGTTAAAGCGCGCCCGGACGAAAGTAAAAGGGAGCCAAGAACCGTGGCGAATCGAAGGAACACACCGGCGCTAGACGGGCTGTTCGCAGCCGCACGCGAAATCTCCGGGAGAGAGAGAGAGAGACACGCGCTTTCACACGCGCGCATGCGCGGAATCCGCAATCAACGTCAATCACCGGGGAGATTCCGAGATCGATGCTCTCGCGATATCGAGCTCGGCTCGGGTGAGAAGTGCCTCTGCCGGGAGAGGATTCAAAATGAGCGAGTTGCGGGGGGAGACGCAGGTAAGTTCGTGGCGTCATTGTTTCCACGAGTTATCGAGCGACCGGCGTAAGAAGTGTGGAGGGGTCTTGAACTGCGGAGAATTTGAGAAGTTATAGCTGTTGTTTTTTGGTCCGTTTTTATTTGAACGATTATCGATAAATCCGGAGTGGTCGTTTCTTGTAAATTATTGGTTTCGATCGGAAAGAAAAACTGGCGATCTTACTGATGACTATAAAACTGGTTGGATCGGTAGACGAGGGGCAATAAAAAGGAGCGAACCCGATCCTGCTGAAATCATCGGTTGCTGCAAGTGAATCTACGTGCTGACAATGGAATGTCGTAGAAAGTGAATGATACGTCCGCGGAATCGATAAGGTCGTTCTTATCTTTAGCTTCAGCAGGTCGTTAAACCTTATAAGTTTCTTATTGTTCTCATTTAGTCTAGGCGAACAACACCTTTCGTTCCATCCCACTTGAAAATGTCTATTAAACTTTCTATTTCTATAAGCGCAGCCTTTCAATGTAACATTTTTTTATCTTTTGCATATTCAACAAGAGTTTGTTTAAAAGTTGTGTAAAGCAGTAAACAAATTTATGTGTATATTGGGTAATTAATTAAAAAAAAAAAAAATAAAATAAAGAATTTGGTGAAATCACTTTTTGTAAAAAAAAAAAGTTTCAGTATGTAGTAAATTAATCAATATTATTAGTTATTAGCCTTACTATTGATAAATGTTTATTTAAAATCACATTCGAAAAGTGTAAAACCATGAAATGAATCTTTTAAAAATCTTTGTTTTTTTTTATAAAGTAGAAAAAATACATTTTAATCTTTAAGAAAAGAGTAAACTTTTTAAATTATAAATTAATCTTCGTAAAGATTAAAATCATCAATTTATTCTTTTTCTTAAAGTACAAAACTGTACTTTCCGAGTCTAATGATGGATGCTGCCCAAAAAAAATTTCTATATAAAATAACGTAAAGAAATTCATCAGACATAAGGCACTTCGCTTCTAACAATAACAACAACAACAACAACAACCAAAAAACTCCACCATTAACAGCGTTTAAACGCCCCAAAAAGCGTCATTTCAAGGAAGCCGCGAAGTTTACGATCACTAATACCAGTTTAGGTAGGAAGTACACATTATCAAGCTCTCGGCGCTCTCTCCGATCTCGCTTGCAGCGCACGTGGCGACCGCTCTCGTCTTAATCATTCTTTTGATTGAGGCCGCGCTGTTCCCTCGACGTTGCTTAGCAGATGCTAATCTACACCTTCTCCCTCGCGGAGGGCGTACGGGTCGGCGTTCGTTTTTTTTGCCGAGGGAGGGATCGTTTATTTTTAGTTTGTGGGAAATACGATGGGCGTATGGTGTAATTGGCGGTGCGTTTAATTTTGATGTTTGATCTTTTTTTCGTCCGGAGACGAGGGGAAAAATCGACTAGTTCGAAATTGGAAAATGGTGATGAGCTGTGTAATTTAAAAGAAAGTAAGAGTAAGTAGTGGGTATAAGAGGACATAAAGATTCCTGTTAAATGCACAATATTTCATGAGAATATTAATTAAAATTAAGCGATAAATTTATGATCTGATAAAGTTCTTAACGAAATTAATTATTAAAATAATAATATGCTGGGAATAAGTTCAATTTACTGAAATGCAATCCAAGCGAATCTCCGACTACAAATTTGGATAAAGTTTCTTTAAATTCAGATTAAAATTAATCTAATAATTTAAGTTCACAACTTTCACCAATTTTCATTGCATATTATTCAATACTCGGATTGCTTAACCTTGCGTTACTCGCAAAGTTATATAATAACTTTTCTTATACTATGGCGATAGACTCGCCGTTCTCCGTTTAGCTTCGTGAATGTCAATAGCATAATTAAAAAATTATAAAGCAATGCAATTATGCAATTGGATCGTCTCTGCGTGCACTCTTTACGCTTTCTAATAAATGATATCTTCGCAATCTAGACCGCCTAAGTGCTCGCAAGGTCCCGCGGGTTTCTACTGCAAAACGGCTAAAATCGCATTACTTCATAGTTTTGCATTAATTAATTAATTTATTACTTTCTTGGAAAAGTCTTACGTAAAGATTGCGAAAAATTCGCGCATATTTTTAAGAGAAAATAAGCGGCCCGTTAATTCGAAACACCTGCGAAATCGTTCGAGAATTATTTAATACGGGATTTCCCAAATCCGATAGAACTAGTTCTTGCCGCGAACCGGATTTAAGAACCGCAGCCTTTATCGAAGAAAGTTCATCGTCCAGTGAACCCGTTCGGTTGTGAACGATTGAAAAATTTCTATGAATCTGAAACTTTGCACGGCCGTTAATTTTGGCTTCGCGAAGGAATTGTAAATCAAGTACTTCAATTGTCACATTTACGTTGTTGCAAAGCAGAAACTTAAGATTATTAAACTAAAATACGGTGATGCAAGAATTTGGTTTACTTTCATAAATAAACTAATAAATCAGCTAATACGTTAAATAACAAGCGCCAATACATAAGTCGTCCAGCAAATACGCCGAGGTGTTTACAATCAGATTTCTTCATGTCGGCATTAAACCAAAAATTATTCAAATTGCGAAAAAACGACCAGGCTAATTTATCACTGTTATCTTAAAAGCCAGACGTATTACCTATCCTAAAAATACCTAAACGTCCCGTACGAGGAAATGTAAGTGCAACGTGACATAACCAACATAACTAAAAATAACTCTCTTCTCTTTAAAACCTCCAATAAATCATTCTTCCCCGCATCCATCCTCCGTCCAACGCCGAAAGTCAACCGCACCCCGGCCTCAGAAACCCATCCAAAAGCCACCAAAACCGCGCGTCAACCCGTGACATAATCCCCCACTGACCAACACTATAAAAATCTCTCGAAATCCACTGACCTCCTCGGCGGTCTCGCTCCTCCCTCCGGCATCCTCCTTCGTCCTCTCCCTCCCCCTGCTCGAGGAACCAGCCGCCGAAAACGAGTATTATCCGTAAACAACAAGTGCGCCCGCGCGAAATCTATCGTGGTCGATCCACCACGTGGGCAACGACAACTGCAGTAGTCGCCCAGGAGAAGTCGACTCGGCGCGCGAACCCGCCGCCGTGCACGCGCATAATACTTTCACTATATCTCTCTCTTGTGCAGTGCGCGCCGCGGGGGCAGCGTGCGCGAGTGCACGAACGTCGGCCGATCTTCAGGCGCTAATTGCGACGACGACGACGACGACGTGCGGCCGCTTTTTCGGGGAGACGGCCGAGTTTAAGGGGCCTCGTTTCGGTGTATATTGTTCAGGTTCTTTACGGGCTGAGTTGCGTGAGATAAGGGCGATTGTTCGGGTTGGGTTTACGGGCTGGTCGTTCGATTTTATTGGGGGCTTTTGTTTTCGGACGGCGGAGTAAACAAATGCGGTTATTTAATTGCGACGGCGGGCACAGCTGCGTGGGGATTTATGCGTTTGCGATTTTGAATTAACGAGTATTTTGGTGTTCCTCGATTAATTGAACGTATTTGCAACCAATATTTTTAAATAAAACGGCTCTGCTTTAAGGGGGATTATACAATTTGAAAATTGCAGTTTTAAAATCGCAGCCTCAAATAAACGTTTCGTAACGCCAAATTATATAGAAACAATGTAATATTCAGCTTTCTTTATACTCGTATCCTAGAAGGAAGAAACGAACTTGTAATAAGACGCTGCATCATTTCTTTCGACATTCCTGAAATTTCTTTCTCACATATTAAAATAATGTTTCTCAACGACTAAATTTTCAGCATTTTGCCAGAATTAGCCTTGCATAAAACTCCGATTCCCTTCCTCCTCAAACGAATCAGCATTTACTTGCCCTCCGTCTACTGCCACGATCGTATCGTGTTCAAACCCCCAACAATCGTGCAATTAACAATATAATCTGCCGAGAAAGAACACCTCGTTAACGTCGCTCCTCCCAAAAGAGCCCCGATTAAGTCGCATTAAACTGCGGCGATGCAACCCGGTGGTTACGTCAGGGCAAGGCGCAAAATGCGAATCGATGAGCGCATTGACGTCCTTTTTTTATACCGATCCGCTTTCGAAATCGAGTCGCGCGCGTAAAGCTATAGGCTGGACGATTGTTGCCCCTCCCCGCGAAAGCCGCTAAATTTGCACTGCGACCGACGGAATGCGGTTGTCTTTTAATGCGCGCGATTTTTGCGAGACGCGAGCCGCGCGCTGAAAAACCGGCGTTAATTGCTTCCGTAACCGGTTATGATTATATTGGTAATGAAGCGGTGAAAATATTGGTGCGTGCAGCTGCGGTTTAGACCGTTGCGCGGAACCGGTTTTCGCGGAGTGTGTTAGAAATTGTATCGGGGATACGTCTTGCGGGGAGTGAAAAACGGCCGGGAAAAGCGGATGAAAAGTGAAAATTTTGCATTGTGCCGCGTCATGTAAATGCAGCATGTAGATATTTATGGCCGGAGAATAAAGATAATTTTCACTCTAGCAGTTTGTAAAAGTTTTCTATCTATGCTGCACTTGTTAGCGTTCCTATTTAATATGTATTATGCCAAATTTTATTTAGAATCCAAAGGAAAATTGACGTGGGTTGGTTTGTGCACATAAGAAGTGTACAATTGCCATTGGCCGCAGAAAATTATTCACAAAATATTGTTCTCAACGCAGTTTTTATTTTGCACGATAGTTTTAATTGCCATCAGAAATTTAAGCTAATTTTTATACACATCGCATTAACAGATAAATGTAAGAATATATCGTTCGATACAGATTGCTAACCTGTTTTTCAGATTAAAATTTTATTAGTCTTAATAAATTTATAAATATAAAGTGAAACCAAGTGGACACAAACAATCGAATCGAAAAAAAATTGCGCAGCCGATATGACCGACCGATAATGAAAAATAATGCGGAATAATTCCGGTATAAGCGGTAGATCTCATTGAGGCCAAGTACCGCAAATGAAAGCGAGTGTTTCGCTTCCTCTGTCTCTGGCAAGATTAATGTGAAGGCGAGACTTAATGGACGCCGTATAAGAAGCCTTTTGAATAATATCAGGTTCGGTACATGAAAAGTGTGGCTCTCTATGGGCTGCAAAGGACCCTCGAAAGACGGAGATAAGTTACGATCCCGCGAGGTCATAAATAAAAAGAAATACTCGAAACGGTTGCACTCGATTGACGCATCCGTTGGAATTCGCATAATTTCTATTGAATTTGCGAGAAGACGGGAAAATTTGGTATACAAGATTTAGTTTTTATTCTTTACGGATTGTCGCTATTAGATATTAAATTTATTTATACTAGCAAAATCCAACGGGCTTCGCGTGTACTATTTTCTTTTTTTTTGAGGTTATACGCGTAATTTTTTAGCGTGATTTAACTTTACATGATTTAAATAAAAATTTTAATTAGTTATTTATTTATTTTAAAGTAAATAATTTACCTAAAATCTTAAATCAAAATTTTTCTACATAAATTCATGGTCTGAAATTAGTCTACTATCTGTATCTATAAAATTCAAAATCAGCGAACCAATCACGTCGCTGTTTCAGAGGCTT
>UCOM01002857.1:0-22177 GCA_900474385.1 Ormyrus pomaceus | reverse complement strand
TTAATTTTATACTATTCTATACTATCTGTACTATAAAAGAAAATAATTCAACTAAAGATGCGAGCTTAATTTATACTTAATGGTTGGTATTTGCCCCCACTCCTTATGGCTGTTTCCAAAATTCAGTTACTCACCGGCCTATTAATTCGATTGGAGAGACAGCCTTAGGAAAACTTCGTAACATGGCAATTTAAATTACAACAAGTTACCAACGACCCACATAAAATAACCTACGTTCAAGTTTCAAAGGGTCCTTGTTAATCTCACGGCAGATTGAAAATAAATCTCAATTTGTTTCAATTATCACATCAACTGAGTACGAATGCTGAAATGCAATTTATTTTTCATTTCACTGTAATCGCTTTGCAAAATATGCGTACATATATATAGAAAATCAACAGATCGGTTAAATAAAACGCCCAAATAAATTAATATAAAAAATAGCCAAAATCTTTTAGTATTTTTCGTCTTTATTTTATTGCGCTTTTTTAGACATTTATAAAGTCCCAAAAAATATTATACGTAGAAGAGTGAAATAAAAGAGAATCTATTCCTCATGCAGTGATATTGAAAGTTCTCCTACTTCAATGTTTATAAAGCAGTTAGTGTCGAATGGCTCGGGGAAAGAAATCCACCAGACCCTTATACAATTTCTCGCTTAGCTTTGCATAAATTCAAAATCCTTATGCAAATCCTTCCCATAAATACCGTATACGTCACCGTGTATATACAACAATCCTCGAAGATATATCCATAAATACCGTGAGCCTCGGTTAGTAAAAAAAAAAAAGTAAATCTATATTTTTCCCGGTTTACTCGGGGTTAGCAAAATGAAAGCGACGGCAGGAAGAAGAAAGTAGGCGCTTACCTCAAATGCCTGCCTGCGGAAATTAAGTGAGAGTTTAAGCAAGTTTTCTTCGTCTCTCGCGAAAAGTAAGAGAACGAAGGCGCGACACTCGAATCACAGTTGGCAAGTTCAGTAGCCAGAGTTGAATAACATGAATCAAACTGAAATTACTTTTGTTCGACTACACAGGCAGGCGTGCAAGCGAGAGGCGCCACATCGCCGTAATCGATACTTCCGGTCGCGAGCTCGTGCCGCCAATGGTGCCGGCGAATATCTCGAGTGGTTCGACTGCACGAGGAATATTCCGCAAAGAGAAGGGCTGGCATCACTAATAATCGCACTATCGAGCTCTTAATTAGGTCTTCTCTGTTGGCTCCTCTTCTGCTCTCTTGCTTTCTCAATGCTTTCGTCGAGTTTACACTCTCAGGAATTCTGCAGACGACTTTTATCGCTAGTTATAGTTACTCAATGACTTCAATTTATGTTTATACTCCAAAATCTTACCTGCGAAATCTCGAAAGTCTTTGTGTATGATTTAATTTGGAAAATCTCTTTTTATTTTACGTCATCTTAAACTTTTTTACGATAGTTTCATCCAACCACCGGATATTTTCTCTCGTAAATGGAAAGTTTTTATAAACACAAAAAAATGAAATTTTCATGTTGTTTTTGACTGAATGATTTAATTAATTAAAGTTTCTTCGGGATGAACTGAAACCTACAAAAACTGAAATGCTAGTTTATGACGTTCAACTGCGTAGTTGTTCATTAAACTCCCTTAAATCTAATTAAAAACTACTACTGAATTTGAGTTCGGTCGTATCAACTTTTCCTTTCACGTTAGCAGTATAAATAATACATATTTGTATTTGAGACATTGCAGAAAATTGGTATATATAGTAGAAGATTCATTATTTTTTTTAATTTTAAAACTGTAATTTTATTGCTTTATTGCTTGTCGATTGTTTTAGATTTATATTTACATCAATTTTTTAGTTTACTAAATTAACATTAAAAAATTAAGATAAATTATTTGAAATTAGAATAAAGCTTGTCAAGCGATTACTTAGCTGAGCTGAGATTGTTAAACTGTACCAGTATAATAAGATAATTTAATTTTTTTTTAATAACAAAAAGCGGCATTCATAAAAAATAAAATTAATTCCGCTTGGTGGCGCCTCCTAACCTTTTACACTTCTCATGACAAAATTAGCAATCGATGAGTATTAGAGGAGCACATTTTTTATATTTTTGTACAAAAATTTTGTACGAATTATGTAAAATCAAAATTTTACATAATTTAAAAATAAAAATATAAAATCTTGCTAAAAATTGTATGAATTATTTTTTGAAAAGTTTTTATGACATTATAAATGGTTAGAAAAACAGCGCATGGATTAATAATATCTAAATTACTTTTCAAATTGTTGCAAATTTCAGACTTAAAAATTCATTTTGAAATGAGAAAAACTTTAGTAATTATAAAGTTTTCATAATGATTTAAGTTTATTTGAATCTTACGGTACTGCAAATAAATAGTTAATTTTGGTTCTTTGATTTCACTTGCATTTTAAATGTAAATCTAGAAACTAGCTCTGTAGTTTAACTTTCAAGCAAATGTCTCTAAATATCTTTGCATTGAAGCAAAAGTTGAATATAAATCAGTAAAGTTGTTACTGTACAAGTTTACTTTGAGTAAACTTTAAAGCTTATTTTTATTTTCCAAAATTGCCTTTTATATTTTTTAAATAAATCGTTACGTAATTAAAAAAAAATAAAATACCAACTATTTCAAGTATTTCAACTTTTAAATTTGATGTATTTCAAATTCCTGCAATTCGAATGCAATTTTTTTTTAAATATCCATTTCCCTAGAAATTCGTTTGGACAAATGCTTGCGCGAGCAGGTATTTTAGTATGTAATCAACTGTCAAACAAAAACTACGTAAATTAGCAAATTAAAGCTAAATTGCGTTTAATTGGCGCTAGCTGGCGTTCGAGGTTGCATTTAAATCGATATACACTCGTTTTCGTGTAGTCATTATTTAAAATTGAATTCCCTGAAAATGCAAGTTTTTTTTCTCATCATTTTTTGCAATAACTTTGAAAAATTATTTCGCAAATAATCAAGATGCGAATTGGAAAAAATGTTACATTTAACAGTGAAAAAGATTTGATTACTGAATATAACGGCTTTTCGAATAAACAAACATTTAAAAAAACATTTATATACATTATTCTATAATAGATAGTTTAAACTTTTTTTTTATAATTCTAGCAACCTCTTCCGAATGAAATTTTCAGCTTCAATTTTCAACTTGCTGTAATTTAGATCAGATTCTGTTTTGTAATGAACCAAATTTGCCCTCGAGTGGGCACGGCTAAGATATACTCTGTTGAAAATAATGAGGTGATTAATCTCGTAATTAATTACGTTATCGATCGTGTACACAACTGCAGTTTGTTGATTAAAATAACTCTGAAAGAATAGTAAAACACGAAAAGAAGCAATAGAAAGAAAAGAGTATAAAACCCTGGAGAATTAAAAGAGGGTGAGATAAAAATAAAGCGGCTTCTTTAATCTGCTTAGCCGAAAAAAATGTTGAAGCGTATAAGCATGGGCCTGCCGGCCCGGAGCAGCGCGTAGGTGCGAAGCACGGGTAAATTGTAGTCGCGCAGGCGTGCATCGGAAACAATAATATTATCTCGAGAGATATATTGCATTAGACGAACGAGCCAAGCGGCGGCGGCGGGTATACATTCGCCTAAAGCAAGCGCTTGTGCCAACGAGCCGGAAGGGGTGCACGAAAGGGAAGAGAAGAGTCGAGTGACGTTATGCGCAATTAAATTTATGAAAGCCCTTCGCGAGGCTCCTAACGCCCCCTCGCCCTTTCTCTCTCAGGCTTGCGCAAACGTACGCGCGGGAGTCGGCCGCCCTGCCGCCGCGCTCGCGGCACTTAATTGCGTTGTCATGGCCTCGAAATTATACACGATCATATCCGGTTATGAATAGTGCGCAAGCCAGCCCATGCGAGCGCGAGCGCCCGCACGCCCGCGCGCCTGCGACGTGTGACGCGACGCTGCTCGTCACGCGCCAGCCTCGACAAACCTTGATGAACTTTTAATTAATTTCGAAATGGATGAGTGCCGTAATATGAGCTGTGACGGAGACTGACGCGTACCAAATGAAAAGAAGCGGGGATCTTTCAAACACGACTTTATCATTACTTCGCTAATTGATCGGCGCCAATTCTTGCACAATTGTTCCAGCAGTTTTTCATTTTATTTTCTTCTCCTTCATTTGCTTTTCATTGTTTCGCCTAATTTTCGAGCATTAAAAACTAGTTAGAGTAAACACCGAGTTCCCGCCGCAACTTGCGGAAAAGCCTTTTTCACTGTTCCTATCAATTTCACAAAATGAACGCAATCTCAAAATATTGAACTTTAATTTGCAGTTTACCGAATGCAATCAGTTTTTTTTTTATACAATTAACGCGAAATCATGTAAAAGAGCTTTTAACAATACGAAAGTCCTCGTGTGTGCGCGCACTCTTTCGGCAAGATAATTAAAGTTAATAGAACAGAAATTGAGCGGAGGTAAAATAAATTTTAGAAAGAATGCCAACAATTAGAGAAAGTTTCGGGTGGAAAAACATTCCTATTCTGTACAACTCACAGGTAAGGTAATTTCAAAGTTGGAACGTTAGAAGCATATTTACGTGTTAAACTGATGCTGAGATGCACTTCATCTATAGATGCAAATGCGCCATGCTCTCTTTGCTCGTTCCTGCGAAGTTTATCTTGAAAAGTAGCTTGCTCCGTACTCCCTCTAGCTAATTAAACTAGAAGCTGTACTATAAGTTGATGCTTAAAACAGTTGATATTGCTAGTTTTCAGAACCTCCAGAAGACAAACTTTAACTCTGCTATTTTTGTTTATACGGCATTCATATAAAAGTAAAGTAAATTAAGAATTATAACAGTTGCTACTTACTACACAGGTATTTTCTTATTGTGAGCATTTCGAGTAGCATTAGAAATTATTATTTATGAAAATTTGATCATCAATGTAATAAATAAGATCATCAATGGAAATATATCATTTAGGTACTTAATATTGCAAATGCGTAAGTATCATCAAGTATACTTAGCATATATTGCTAATCCTGTAAAAAAAATTTGCTTTATATTTCCATTGTAATGGCACGGTATTCCCGAAATGTGCGACAGTGAAAAGCGAAATAAAAAATAATATTTAATTAAATTTGAATTGAAGCAGAAAGCTTTAAATTAGATAAAAGTGCATATAAATTCTTTTATGGTGCGGCCATCTTTTTTAAAAGGATTTTTCTTTACTACTTCTAAAGTCCGGGATACCATTAATTTAAAAGATTTTTAATAAATTAAAGCAATACATTCGCGCGGTTTTACAGCGGGGTAAGGAGTAATGATAACCATGAAAGCCTTTTAAAAGGACACATTCGTTGAAATTAATCGTTCCTTATAACAAAAGACTTCTCGTAATATTCGTAGAAAGACATAGAGGGTGCGCTTTAATGTTCTTCGACGACGGCTTTGGCGCCGCTCGTGCTGACTATACATCGGGACAAATAGGGCACCTTCTTTTCTATCGCCAATCCAATTTCGCGCAAAGTTGCGGTGCCGCTACGTGGCGTATATAACCTAGCCGGCAGAGCTTTCATTCTTGACTTTACGACTTCCTATTTGGAGCTCCCATACTGCTGGAGCTATAGCGCGCGACTCAGACGCTAAAATATCGCGGCGGATGTTTTCATAAGCGAACCTTTTGCGCTTTTTTGCAATCACGAGAACTCGGGAAAAAAGTAAATCTATTAAAAATCCACTCGCGGAGAACCTTAAAAAAATTATCATCGATCTCATCAAGTTTAAATGGATAAGCGATCAATTTCTTAGCAATGACACTGAACTCGCCCCAGGCTTGTTTTTCCGGTAGAAAATTATTTTTCAAACACGAAACTTTCGTCTTTTATAGAGCGACTTCAGACGTAAATTATTTATATTTTATATTTTAAATAATTTAGTTTCCACGGGAAGACGTGAAAGTTAAAAGTCAAATTTTTGAAATAATCATAAAAAGGAAAGATTTAAAAAAAACAAGGTTTTGTAACATGAGGGTTGTAAAAGTTTAACAAATGATTTATATGACAAACCTTTTCTCGAAACCAGAGAGACACAGGTGACAAGCCAAAAAATGGAAGGACGCGATTTTTGACTGGAAACGGAGGCATTCGATATTTCATATTTTATTTACTTTTCTATCCGAAACACTTTTTGAGTAAATAACAGATGAACCTTAAATACAAAAGTTATATAGTAGAAAGTTTGACGGTAGATAACGCTATATAAGCTTTCCGAATGTTATTCCAGCAAAACGAGCTTTTAATTCAAATAAAATCCTTGTCGGCGAGAAAACCATAATAATTACTCCTCGAGGTATAGCACCGGCCCAAGCAGAATTTGCACTGCTTACACACATGTTACATGAATTCGTAAAGTAAGGGAGAGAGGGAGCAGAACACAGAAAAGTAACTCTTAACCCGGCGAACGCACGGAAATCTGCCGACAATTTGCACGCACAAGCGCGGCGCGAGAGGGCGAATCCTCCGGTGAGCATTTATAAGGGAGCAATTAGCTGTATTCCATTTCGGGCGAAACTGCGCATTTACAACACTCGCTGTTCCTCCGTGTCGATGTTTAATTAAGTCGGCTCTGCCTGCGTTCACGCTGGACGCTGAAAAGAGCCGAATCGAGTCGCGGCAGTGCAGCCTGGGCCCTCTGCCAAAAGCCTCGCACTGCACGCGTGCATTAGGACGGCTGCCACCTGGGCTGCACGCACACTCGGCCTAACTTTTTGCCCCCCCCCCCCCCTCCCGACACAACAACTGCGTATCCTATACACACTTTCGCCTTCCCGAACTAATTATTTCGCTGTATTAACTTTTTAAGCTTTACCTTTCGTCGATATTCGGGCGAAATCCGTTCGCCCTGACTTTATTCCTGGCTAAATGAGAGTAGCAGTGGCACTGTTAATTACTATTTTTAACCCAGCGTCGATGTTTCAAATTTATCGAGGAGAGTTTCCGATTGATCATTCGACAATGTCGCTCTTCCAGTCAAACAATCCGCTTTGGCTTAAACTGACATGCAATACCCTTGCTTATCTATCAGTGTATCGTAAACGCTAAAGCTTTAGATGGTTCAGATTATACCTCTAACAACGGTAGTTTTCATAGCGATTTATAAATAAATTAGGTTTATCAATTTATTTATAAATAAAAGTAACGACGGGACGTTAATTTCTTTTTAATTTCTTAAATTTAATATGAAAATTTGGTAGCGAGAAAATTACAGACGCACAAGAATATTCTTAAAGCTTAAATTTGAATAGATTATTTTTAGCATTAATGTCTACAATAACACTTTTCAGTAATTACTCGTAAATATATATGAATCAAGAAATTTAGCAGTTCTAAAAATAGCATGAATATCAAGAAATCGCTTGAAAGGACGTAATGCAACAGAATTTTTTTCCAATAGGACTTAGGGAAAAACAGAGAATGGGATTTTCTCGAGCGATTAGAGGTGGCACGCCTAGGCCAGCTGAACGTCACGAGCAAGAGTATCTGAATTACCGGACTGCTCATTTTGGTGGAAACCGCGGATGCTCCTCTGAGACTGACGTAGCCAGAAGCTTGGCTTGAAGCAGTGTAGCCCCATCCCGCCAGTCTGCATTGCTTCAGTATACGTGTAAGAGCGCCTGTATGAGTTTGAACCTCTGCCCGGGGTCAACGTAATTATAATTATTCCTGGCGGCCGAGCGATAACGGAAGCGCCCGAATAGCAGAGACAGAAGAAGCGTTTCGCAAGCAAACACCTCGAGTGCAGCGTTAAAAACAACTACTGCAACATATCTCGATTATTTTTACTTCGAAGGTCCGCTTAACGTGATAATAATTCCTTTTTGACATTTACGTGCCGATCACTGTTTTATAGTTAACCCGCCGTACCGTACCCTGGTCGTTCACGATTTTTTAGCCAATTTTAGTGCGATATGCTTGAACTACTAAAATAAGCAGTTAAACTGGCTAATTCATAGCGTTAAATCCACTTGAAAAAGTCTATTTGAAAAAATTTAGAATTTTATTTTTATACGTGTTACTTGAACGATAAAGTTGTCAGGATAGTTTTAAACATGTGCTTATACGAGAAGAGGGAAGCATTCCGCCCTGTAGAACATCACTGCAACTGACAATGCAAAATTCAAATAAGACATTTATATGACATTTTATACAACGCGTATTTACGAGTGCAAAAAAATGTAAAAATTACATTATTATACAAAGAGGATTAAAATACTTAACTTTATACTAATAACAATGAAAAATGCGTGAACGAATTATGAGCTAAAAGAATTAGAAGAGAGCATTATTTTAGCTGTAATTATCGTTACGCGCTTGCAGGTTTGCATTCGCCCGCGCCGCCGAGGGAGAGAAGCTCCTTGAAACAAGAGGGTGGACGAGAGCAGAGAGATAGAGGAAATGTAAAAAAAAAGGGCAAAAGCGCCAACAAAACGCTTAAGCAGATTACCCGCATGAGTCATCCTTATACGGGAAGGAAGGGAAGGGGAAAAGAATAGGGCGCATCGGTAAGCCGCGTAAAGTCTTCGGTAAACACCGAGGTCAAATTCACGCTCTCGTGGCGACACGCTCTGCGGATTCCTGGTGCAAGAGCCTCTGCTCTCTGCTCTCTCTCTCTCTCTCTCTCTCTCTCTCTCTCTCTCTCTCTCTCTCTCTCTCTCTCTCTCTCTCTCTGCTCTCTCTCTCTGCTCTCTCTCTCTATCTCTCTCTCTCTCTCCCTTCTCTCCCTCTTTTACGATACCGCTACTTTAACGAGATTATTCGAAAATTCCGACGCCCCAAGAATTCGAAGCGCTTTTTGACTCTGGAAAAGTCAAGCCGCTTATCGTGGAATTTCAAACGCGCCGGACGCATATTTGCCACAGGCTGCAGGTCACCTTCACTCCCTTCAATGCCTTGTTACCTCTGTGGTTAATACAGTATACCTGTGCCTTTTTACCCACAAGTTTTCACTAGTTGATAACAACAAATATTTCGAACCTTTTCAAATGTTAGTAAAACTTTTTCAGAGCTTCAAATACAATTGAAGAATCAGAAAATTTTTAACGAGTGCATTAAAAATTTTCTGATTCTCAGTTTTTATTTCATTCTTATAACAATCATTATTTTTTCCATTAAAAATTTAACAAACAGTATTACATAGTCGTTTCAGAGATGTACAAGAGTAATTCATTAGTTTCGAAACGTCTTAAATTTTTTTACAATTCCTATAGAAATACATTTTCAGAAATACGTTTCTTCATCATTCTCTACATTTTAATCGATTATACACTTTTTTATAAAAAAAATCGGCCATGTTGGATTCGCGATGTTGAGTTTTACCTGTCTGACATCGAATTCATAATAATCAATGATTAGCACCTTTAAAATTGTAATCAGTTTTCCGTACAATTGCCTAAAACCTATTAGGCCAGTAGCCGTAGCAGTAGTATTAAGCAAACGTGGAGTTTCCCTGTTGTATTAAAAAGTGTAACCACATTTATCTAGAACTTAAATATCAAATCTCGAATTATTCAAATAGAGATAAGATCTGAAATGACATTACGAAAAAAATGAATAAGGAATACGAAATATCGATGTCCAATGCGCGTCTGATTTAACTGAATAATTATCAAAACAGAAAAAGAAAAAGAGGAAAATGGAATAGTGAAAGAAAAGTCTCTGTTAGCAATCTTTCCACTTCGAGTACTTAAGTCCGTATTTCTTAGAAAGTTATATTTTCTTTTTCCTGAAAGTCTTATGTACCAGTATAAACATGTGAAGTATAAAAGTATTGACTGATCTTTTCGAGTCTTTTCTTCACTTCTCACAGTTTGAAATTTATTGATAACATTTAATTATTGAAACAATCTTCTTTTATAATAAAGAGAATTTTTGAGAGTCATTAAGTAAAGAGAAAAACTTAAAAGCCTTAGTTCGAATATAAATTAAAAAATATGAAAAATGCTTTTCTTGAATTTTGCCATACAACTTTACTACATTTATTTATTTATTTTAATTTATTTATTTAAAATTGCGTTCCCCATATTGGGTATTAGGATTTATTTTGATATATAAGAATTAAAGAATTAAATTTATATTATAAAGAATAAGATAAAACAAATTTTACGTTTATTGTAAATAAGACGCCAATGCAGGATTTTTTTCAAATATAGGCTTAAATGAAAGCTACTACAATTCAAAAGGGAATCAATTGGAGGATCAAATAAAGGTGGAATCTACGTCAATGGCAATACTGGTAATACTTGACGTTCTATTCGCCATGTAGGGCGACTCCGCATAAACTGATTCACTTAATTGACGTTTGAAATTAAAGGGCAGTTCATATACACGTAACAAAGAAAGAGGTTTTATATGGGAGTTACATCGCTTTCCCAGGGATTTTCCAGAAATACTCTTACGCGAAAACTCACCCCTATATAGTATTTATCGTAAATAACAAACCAATGAACAATAAGATTTTCTCGAACGAAGGGTTAATTAAAAGCTACTTTGCCCTAGAAGTGATTCACATTGGTTTCCTAACGAAGTCGCCCCTGTAAGTAGCGATTTTCCTAACAAAAAGCGGGGTATGCGTTAACCGACATTCCAGTACTTGACATACTACTCTCCGTAGGGTGACTTTGCATAAACCGATTGGCTCAATTAAGGGGTTAAATTAAAGGGCAGTTAATTCATGCAAGTAGCATCAATAAAGAGGTTTCATGTCGGAGTGACGCCGCTTTCCTAGGGATTTTTCAGAAATACTCTTCAACGAAAATGCATCCTAGGTGCGGATCACTTCTGCGTCGAAGCAGCTTTCATTTAAGCAAAACAAAAAAATCATTTCTGGGTAAAAGTAGTTTTTGAAAATCCCTATAAAACTGATTTCGACATGAAACCTTTGTCTTCGTTAACTACATGAACTGCCCTTTAGTTTGCCCTTTAAATCATTAATTCAGTGAACCGACTTATGCAAAGTCGCCCTGTAGCGAGTAGTGCGCCAAGTACCAGAATTGTGGCTAACGCAGACCCAACTTTTTGTTCGGAAAATCGCTATTCACAGGTGCCGCTCCCTCGCGAAACCAATGTGAATTCCTTCTGGATCGAAGTAGCTTTTATTTAAGTTTTTGTTCGAAACAATCCTGTTTGCAATAAACGCAATGAAGTAAATTCTTCTGTTTGGCTTTTCTTGGAAAATTTTTTGGAAAGCTATGCGGCACCGAACTATCTCTTTTATCTTATACTTTGTAATGCAAACTTTAAATTGATGTTTAATTTTTTAATTTGTGTGGAAAAATTCATCGAAAATATGGAAGTTATTTTAAGGAGCATTTTCCAACTTTCCCTGATGCCTTTGCGTCTGATGATTTTTTCTTTAAATAACTTCATGTTTTTTAAACGAACAGTAAAATGTGGCTTTAATCAGTGTTTGCATCTTCAGCAGCTGAAAATTCATGAAGCGCGCTTAGATGCCGCTAACATACCACTCTTTGGTTGTGGATGTATACCTACGTTTATGCACGCTGCGAATGCGGAAATTAAAATAATGTTTATGAACTGTCTAGTTGATGTTACTCACGATGCATTGTAGAACGTCAAAAGCGCGTCCTCATGATGTAAATAATGTCCAGTAATTATTTCGCAATTAAGGAGAATTCTATCTTTTTAAGTTAATGTAATCATAAAATTGTAAGGGACTGTATCCAGTGCGCTTTTCATAAATTCATTACGACGTTTCAGTAAGTAGAAGGCTGCGGTACAAAGAGAGACTAAAATGGCAGCATCTGTTTACGTCACCAGGCACGCCTAAATGTCTGCTAAAAAGCGCGAGTGGACAAATTTCAAAGAGTCATGCACGGTAACTAAAATGTGAGACTGACGCTTAGTTTGCGGTAAATTTTAATAAGTACAATTTTATGGCTAATAATTAAGATCCAGAAGAGTAGTTTGTTGGTGTTCGAAGAATCAAAGCTATATCTACTACAGCTAAGTCAAGCTCTATTTTGAAATAATGAAAATCGCAAAACATTCACTATTTTCTCATTATCGATTATTATATGCAGATATAGTTTGGCTTGCCATTGTTAAAATAGTCAATTTTTGTTTAAATAAGTTTAATATCTCAAGCTTTATCATTTTTTTTAAAAACTTGCGTGAAATAGTTAAACAATTTTTATAACAAGATATATTGAATTACATTTATGTTCAAAGAATGAAAATGCAGTCATACAATTCTTGTGAACTCTTGAATATTTAATTAGTTTAAATTAAGGTTTGAACATGATTTTCTGGTCTTTTAATAAATCATTATTATTTCCAACCCGAAGTAATTAATTTTTATACTCTTTTGTCGAATTATAAGTAAAAATAATTTGTTTCATCGAGCATTAATAATAATAAAATCTTTTTTTACTAATGTGTTTGATTATCTGTAAAAACAAAAAAGAGGAGCACAAGGCGTTGTCCGTCCCAAAATTAAAACGAACAATGTACTTCTCGATCTCCTTGTCGAACACTTTTGCCCAGATTCTCTTTTTTTTTATCGCATTTCCCTTGGCTGTTCCGAAAGTTTATATCCTTTCTTTTTCTCCTTGCACAGCGCAGAACGTTAGAGAGCACATGAAGTCGATGAGACATTCTATCAGAGTGCAAGTTGCAGTCTTCGAGTTTTAACGTGCGTACGTATGCAAAACGTGAGTTGGCGCTTTTGCGTTAACTTTACGTTTTGCGAAATCGCCTATAAACTGAAAATGGGCTCCTACGAATTTCCGAACGATATGCATGAAAAAAAGGAGAGGCTGCGGGCAGGACGCGGCGTTGCAACCACCACTTCGCATATTAGATCACGTTCGACGCTCGTATGTAGCGTGTTTTCCTACGTGATTGCCAGCGTGAAAAAGAAGCTCGAGGAGAAAAGATGTCGTGAAAGGCAAAAAAGAGCAGCGGCGATTGAAAAAAATACTACTGAAATGAAAGTTCGCTCGTGTGCTTTATTTACCGCTTCAACAACTTGATCAGAAATTTTCAAAAACTTTTCTTTTGTTTCTTTTGTTTTCTATACTAGAAATTTTCTGAATCTTGTTGAAAGTTTAATTTCGCCCAAATTATTTTTAATGGTTTTTATTTTCAACAAGATTTTTTTTTCCAGTTTCAAATACGTGCAATAATTAAGAAATATTGAATTTTAAAACTCGTTTCAATCCTTTTTTTACTTTAGAAATTTATTATACATTATAAATTTTATTCATAAAAATAATAAAAAAATTATGAAATTCATTCACCGATTTAATAATATTTTTAATCACTTTTAAATTCTTCAAATAGTATCGTGAGTTGCAATAAAAAAAGAACTCGTGGTTTTTCATTTAAACTAAAAAATTATAAAGATTACTTTTCCAACAAAGATTTTAATAAATAATTAGTTAGACACGTTAAACAGTAACGCAGAAATGAGCGAGAAAAAAGTTGAAAAAAAAGGGAAAACGAGCGAATAAAGTTTTATCGCCGTGAAGCAACAAAAATGTAGCCACCCTCACATTTTCTTCGCAAAGTTGCATAAATTTTCACCGCTCGCAGTGCGAAGACGTTGGCGACTGCAGCAGTCTTTTCGCGCTATACTTTTGCTCGTGTGCGCGAACAGTCGAAGGAGGTAGGGGCGAAAAAACTCGAGACGCAGCTGCCAGGGCAGCCACAAGAGCAGCCCTCGGCGGCCTGAATTAATGACGAGCTCAAGGCTCGTAAAGCACTTGTAGGATTATATTTGACTGCACCGCGCGAAAATACTCAAAAAGGAGTCTCTAACTTCGTTCTAGAACTTTGGTCCACCGTTCTTCTTCTACTTTCACAATCCCAAGTTCAGCATTTCATTATTGGCATACCCACCCTTCTTTAAGCAGTCGTCGGCCATAACCATAAAGTTGTTTGTTCGCCAAGCGAATTTTACTGCCAATATGCCGAGGAATATATTCGTCGCATGGATCCTTCTCTTCTCCCCCGCTTCCGTCTCTAGCGCTCCCCTACTCTTTCAACCTTTCCACTCTTACCCACATTCCATCACGCAGATCTATTTATCTAGTTTTGTTAAATCCTTCTTGTATTTCTCGCGCTCGTAATTTTAGATGAAAATGTCTGAGTGGTTGGAAAGGGCTACGTTCATATGCGCCTAGGGAAGTTGTATACGAATTCAACTACAATGGCTTTGATCCAAGAACAATAACGTCTTCCAGACAGTGCACTTTTAATGATTGTTCCGCGGACTTTTAATGTGCATGAAAATCTACATGACCCAGATAGCCTAGCTGAACAGAATCTCTACAATTATAGAAATTCAATATAGTAAATGAAACAATCAAATTTCAAATTTCAAAAGTAACAAGAAATTGCCAATTAAAATGATTTTATCAAAATTTCACATTTCGTATTTACTTTGACAATAATCTATAATTAAAATGCAACAAAAAAGTTTAATCAATAATTATTGTCTCTTATTGACTATTTTTTAACACTTCTCTACACGTGCCAATCAAATTGCAAAATTTGTTCAAATTTATATTACAATTGAGCCTGGCGGATGCGAATTTCAAATACTACTGCAGTTTGATCAGGGAAAAAATATTTTTTAACAACAAGTAGAAGAGTGAAGTGTGGAATATTATATAACGTATATTATAATTTTAGTAATTTGATATAAACTGTAAATATTCTTAAAAGATAATTTCTCCCTGGTAGAAACCTGTTTCAATTTCCGAGTAGAAAATAAATATTTTGAAAGGGAATCCTTGTATAATAGGCCAAAAAGGGGATTTTTCGCCGATCTGTGAAAAGCTTTTTCAGATCACTTTGAAGCATTTCTTAGGGCTTAAAAATATAGGAAATTCTGTGATGTCTCATTTTTGAATATTTCCAAGATTCTTGTATATAATAGCTAGCTTATATATTTCAGGAACGTCTAATAAAACATGCTCCGCTTAATTTCTCGAGTTATTACAAAAGGTTTATTAGTTTACCCCGTTGTTTCCATTTTAATATGATAACATGTGTAATTATGTCCATCAAGTACTTTACATTAACCTAAACCGCATTTCACCAATTCTAAGAAAAAAAATTTTTCATAGCTATTTTGTGGATTCAACATTCTACCAGGACTGGAACTGTACAAAATAGAAATAATTTCTGAGAATTTCAATTAAATAATATGTTTGAATAAATATTCTGTTTCTGCATTTATTTACATCACATTTATATAATATGTAATTGATTTATGTAATCGGTATGAAATTGCAGATGATTTCACATCAAAGATGTTAATTTCTTGCTGGAAAAGTAAATTACAAACTGTAATTACTTATTTGCACTAATGAGTAGTTTACATTTTATAAAGAATAAAAATTTCATAAATATTGCGTGATCTATTTTAGTTGAATATCTGGAGATTAAAATTTTTACGCAAACGCTATCGAATCTTGAGTACCAACCAACAAAGGCATAGTAGCACTGTCATGAGACATTATCGAAGTGATCGTGCTTGCAACCGGCAATGCCCTTTCGTCGTAGATTACGATACGCGCCGTTACCTTAACGTGCAATTTGCAGCCACTCTCGCGTTAAATTTGTGTTCACGTCAAAATTAAATACCTTATCACATTGCCCAAGTAAAGTATGCAAGTTCTAAGCATTTTTCGTTTCAAAATAAGCAATAAATATTATTAAATAAAGTTAAAAAATTTTATTTTAACGTTATAAAAACAATATATGAGGTCAAAAAGTTTAATCAACAAAAAAAGATACTTAATTGAACATTTATATTTGAAAATTTTAATTTCTATTTTTTTTTTATGATTTCATATTAATAATTGGTGTCGGACTGCAAAAGTATTATACGATTTTAAATAATAATTGTGTGCTGAGGTTTTTTAAATATAAATATAATAAGTACACAAAAAATACAAAAAGTTCACAAAATTAAAATAATACTCATCTATGCACTGATTTGTATATAAGTAGTGCAAAGACAGTTTGGTCAGACAATGATCCATAAACCTGCTCATTTTAATATAAAATTCTTCGAATCCTTTAAAAAAATATTGTTTAAATTAAGGCTGTCTCTCCAATCGAAATAACAAGCCTGTGAGTAACTGAATTTTGGAAACAGCCATAAAGAGTGGGGGCAAATACCAACTCTTAAAAAATGCGTATTGAATAGAACTTATGTTTATTTGCTTTTTTTTTATAAAAGTTATGCAGATTTTTAAACAATATATAAGAAAATAATTGGATATATTTAATTTTATACTATTCTATACTATAAAAGAAAATAATTCAACAAAAGATGCGAGCTTAATGTATACTTAATGTTTGGTATTTGCCTCCACTCCTTAGGGCTGTTTCCAAAATTCAGTTACTCAAGGGTTACTCACAGGCTTGTTAATCCGATTGGAGAGACAGCCTAAAGTTTTGGTTTGACATCATACAATAAATAAAATATACAAAATGATGAAAACGAAATTGTAATAATTTCAAAACTTCAGAGAACCAATAAATTCATTTAAAAAAAGGTAATGAATAAAATTAAGTAAAGCTACATTATATCTTAATTATTCAGTAACATTTATAAATTTAATTATATACTTACGTCCTAATATATACAATTAATATTACGCACACGTTTACATGTGCAGCTTGCAATGTTTCCAAAAAGCTCGACTTACCTAAAACAGAAAAAAAATATTCATTATTTTCAAGTATTTAATACTAAATCTAGAAAATCGTAGTTACATATAAATATAAAAAATGTTTCTTATTATTATACACAAATAGCAATTAATGTTGCTATCGTTAAAACTTGTTATTTGTAGGGAAACAAGTGTGCGAGATGCAGATTACCACACTGCGAAAACGTATTTGATAAATTTTAGACGAGTTAATTTAAAATTACAGTCACAATAATTGTACGCAGCAGAGTTTTACGTTTTGAATGACTACCATAAATTCAGTATGAATAAGTGGCAATTTCCTGAATCTGCATAGAATAATACTGAAGAGCTTTTCAAAATTGCAATTTACAACCACAAATTTGTCAGCGGCTCTCTGTTGAAGCAACCATTCTCCATTTACTTTTGCTTTCTCCTCGCAAAGCGTCACTCCTCTTTCTATCTCTATCAGTAGATTATGCAGGGTTTCATCATAGTACAGCGTGAAAGCTGCCAGGGTGGAAAAGGCAGGTCGATCCGTTAGAATAGGTGGACTTGGATTGTTAGTATAAATCATGTATCCGTTCACCAAGCGAGCCTCCATTGTCATTGATGCAGGAAGCGCAAAGCGCCGGTAGTCAATATCGCGTAATCTGATCGATCGCATCTGCCAATTCAGATGCGCGCCAACGTTCAGAGCCCCGATGTAATTATCCGCCCCAATTTCCCTTCGTTTTCTCTATCCTTTTGGTTCTTCGCTTTTTTTTCAGCGCGACACTTTATTCGCGCAGCAGGCAACCGAAAAATTGTTTATTACCTTCGAAAATCATTTTTCCTCTGGCTGGTTTAATGCGCGGAATATATACAGGTGAACTACTGATTCTAAAAATTCATTAATTTCAAAATATCCGGGTGCATTAATAAGTGATTGATCTGCCACCTGCCGTTCCGTATAAATTTAAACTTTACAGCTTTTAAACAAACTTTGTAATATTTGGAAACGAATTTCCGATAAAAACGTGATTGATCGAGATCTGAAATTACATATAGAGATAACTTATTAGTAATATTAACTCGTATTATATATAAACTTATTTAAAAGTTATTTATTATTTTTATAAAAATAATTTTCTTTTCGCGAGTTAATTAACAAAACAATCCATGCTCTTTGTTTAATCGAAATAAGCATTTCTTTATAAATTAGGTGTATCGCTTAGCACGGATGTTCACAAATATAGAGTTAAAAAAATGTTACGTAATACACAAGTTTTCTCCATTTCCGTGATCTTACAAGTCTCGAAAGATGATAGATTACCCAATAAAAAGGAGAAATTTTGAAGATTTGCAAAAGTTAGAACAAGATTTGGCTGCATGCAGAGTTACATTATTCAAAGGCGTAAAAAGTGAAAATTCGCATAAAATGGTAGGACAGCTTACTCAAAGGTGTCAGGAAAGTTGCTCAAGTCAATAAAAAATACACAATATACAGTGTTTGATAAACTCTCGTGCTAAGGTGAAGTGAGACTGATTTACGTTCGCCGGCTGGTGCTTTTTTAAGTTTCGTCGTCCGTTCTGCGCAGGCCTCGCGCCCTCTTCTCGGATTGCGCGATTTTACGAGGGTGCCGCAATGAAACGACCGTAAAAGTGCAGAGGAATGCCTTAGATATGGAATATTACTCGCTAGCCTGCTCGTGCGCTTGCGCTTTTGCCACACAATAACTATAAATCGTACGCTCAGACCGGCTTCCTTTGGCCGTTCGCTTCCCCGCTTCTGCCTCCTGCTCCTCCTTTACTTCCTCTACCCGCTTGCCATTACAATTCGGCGGATGGCCTGAAAGAAGACGGCAGCTCGAGTAAGAAAGAGTCTTGTTTCGCCTGATGCAGGTACTTTTTAACGTATCGTCAACCGCGAAACTGTGATATTTGTCCTCTTACAAAATGCATGAAAACAGAATTATCGCTTGCCATCTTTCTGAGCTCCAAGTTTTTTTTCTTTATCGCTCTTAACGTCAGCTGTTCGGCGACGGCTTGCCAAATAGAGATCTATACAAATTATAATGAAATTTGGACATTTCTTAACAAATGTATGTCCCAATATGGGTTAATCCATCTAGAGACCTAAGAATTCTATTAATTTCACCTTTTTTTTGTAAAACGTTTGCTCATTTATTGTGCATTTAAAAGATACGCTTTGCTGATATACCAAAAATTAAAAAAATACTTTTTTGACGTCTGCAAACATATTGCGAAAAACTTTTTCATTAAAAAATAGTGAAACCCCAATATCACTTATTATATGAAGACTACAGGTATCACACAAAATCATATTAATTTCGATGCCGTATTTAATTTATAACGAATCGATTGCAATCATTAATTAATTACACATTAGTTTTCACAAGAAATATCATAATACTAATAAATTATTCTAAAAGATATAAAAATAACAAATTTATAATAATTAATAACAGAGTATAATAATTAATATCAGGAATAATAATTAATATCGGGATTAAATTATATTTTACATTTTGAAACGATACTTGTTCTTCAAAAGCTCGCAGATTAAAGTTTAGACGAAAAATTTCCAATGGCACGCGGCCTTTCAGTGTGCATGCGTTTGACGATTAACGGTATTGCAGAGTCTATTGCAAGCAATTAAAATAAATTGTCTTTACTGTTGCGTAGACTGACTTTTACTGTCAAACAATTTTATTACACATTCTGTTAAACCCTTTTTTCCGAAAAAAACGATTTGATACTGCACATAATCGTATATCTCTTTTCTTTTTAATGTCTCTACGTGATTAAAGAATTTCACATTAATAATAAATAAAACATTTTATACCCTATATGAAAATTGATAAAAGATAAAACCAAATTTGAGTTCAAAAAATTTGTGAAAGGCTCAATTGTTGTTGTAAATATAATTTTATTTCAATTACTGCCTTAAACATTAAATTGCACAATTTCTAAATTAAACATACCAAGGCTTTACAGACAAAACGGTTCTTCTTTTTGTAGAATATAATGCTCCTAATTGGGAAAATTAACATTTGTTAGAGAATTCTTATTATTTTAAGTCTTTTGCATTTTAAATTTCGTAATATATACCGTATCATATAAACTTTTTGAATCTACATTTTCAATATTTTCGATCATTTGATTTTGCACCTTTTAGCTTTCAAATTAGATTTTCAAAATGTTAGACTACCTCATTTTTAATTTGGAATAATGCACTTCTTGACTTTCACAATTCGGAATTTTCACCCTTTCGGTTTTCGATTTTCGCAATTAATGCCTTACGATATTAAGACTTTTTGAAACTGGATTTTCGTGATTCTGAACTTTATTTAAGAATGCTTTTTGAGATTTAAGCTTTCGGAATGTTACACCTTCTGGCTTTCAACATTCGGGTTTTGGAACCTTTCGTATTTTTAAATTTCGGAACTAAATACTTTAGAGTTAAGGACATTCTCAAATTAGATTTTCGAAATGCTGGATCACTTGATATTTAGTTTCAGAAGAATGCACTTCTTGACTTTCAGCATTCGGAATTTTGACCCTTTTGGTTTTTTATTCTCGTATTTAATGCTTTACGATATTAAGACTTGATTTTTAGTAGTTGGAATATTGCACTTCTTGACTTTCACAATTCGGAATTTTGACCCTTTTGGTTTTCGATTTTCGTAATTAATGCCCTACGATATAAAGAGGTTTTTTGAAACTGGATTTTCGGGACTTTGAACTTTATGTATGATGAGTGCCTTTTGATTTTTGAGCTTTTGGAATTTTACACCTTCTGGCTTTCAATATTCGGGATTTTGAACCTTTTGCATTTTCAAATTTTGGAAATAAATACCTTGGGGATAAAAACATTCACAAATTAGATTTTCGAAATGTTGGACCACTTCATTTTTAGTATTCGGAATAATGCACTTCGTGACTTTCACCATTCGGAATTTTGACCCTTTTGGTTTTTGATTTTTGTAATAATTAATGCCTTGCTATAGTAAGACGCTATTTGAAACTGCATTTTCAGGACTAACTTTCTGTAAGAGTGCTTTCTGATTTTTGAGCTTTCGGAATTTTACACGTTCTGGCTTTCAATATTCGGGATTTTGAACCTTTTGCATTTTCAAATTTCGCAACTAAATACC
Organism: Ormyrus pomaceus; assembly: GCA_900474385.1. NCBI lineage: Eukaryota > Metazoa > Arthropoda > Insecta > Hymenoptera > Ormyridae > Ormyrus > Ormyrus pomaceus. The sequence goes on along the minus strand of UCOM01002857.1, from coordinate 1,321 downwards.
TTAGTATTAAAGGCATTCTCAAGTTAGATTTTCGAAATGTTCGACAACTTGATATTTAATATTCGGAATAATGCACTTTTTGACTTGCAGCATTCGGAATTTTAATCCTTTTGTTTTTTGATTTGCGTATTTCATGCCTTACGATTCAAGATTTGATTTTTAGTATTCGGAATTTTGCACTTCTTGACTTTCAGTATTCGGAATTTTGACTCTTTTGGTTTTTGATTTTGTATTTAATGCCTTACTATATATTAAGAAGTTTTTTGAAACTGGATTTTCGGAACTCTGAACTTTATATATGAAAGTGCCTTTTGGTTTTTGAATTTCGGAAGTTTGAACCTTTTGTATTACTAAATTTCGAAACTAAATACCTTAGGGGTAAAGACATTCGCAAATTAGATTTTCGAAATGTTGGACCACTTGATGTTTAATATTCGGAATAATGTACTTCTTAACTTTCACAATTGGCAATTTTTACCGTTTTGGTTTATGATTTTCGTAATTGATGCCTTATGGTATAAAGAAGTTTTTTGAAACTGGATTTTCGGGACTTGGAATTTTATGAATAAAGAGTGCCTTTTGATTTTTGAGCTGTCGGAATCTTGTACCTTTTGGCTTTCAACATTCGGGATTTCGAACCTTTTGCATTTTAAAATTTCAAAACTAATAGTAAGTACCTTAGAGATATTTTACATTAAACAGTTTTGACAACTTTCCTTACTTTATTTTCATTTTTCATTGTAGAGATGTGAAGACTTAAACAGTTACTTGTTCTTATTCAATTTCTTAACCCCTTTGAATGTATGTTTACGTTGCTTGATACAAAAATATTTGATTTTATATATTTCTTAAATAAATATGTTTTAGGGTTTCTAATTTTTTTGCAGTATTTGCAGTTTTAAACAAAGCAGATAATTATTTTATCAATAAGATAGTTTAACCCTCCTATGCATTGGATATATATATATAGTATATATATATGAGAAGTACATGTATTTCAGAATGAGGTAAGTTGTCGTTGGGCGCAGAGTGTACTTGTGCTAACATCACTAGATCTTAATCCTACTAAACAGATTTGCACGAACAACGTCTATTCTTGTTTCTTTTTTCTCAACATGTGCCAAGAATTTTCAAACTTATCGATTAGTTTTTGTTTACGTTTTAAAAAAAATAGTATCTCGGTAATTTAAGATTGAAACTTTTAGAAAATTAGCAACAGAAGTAATATATAATTATAACAAATGCATCATTAAAAAAATCATTAAATTTAATATACACATGCACTTGAAAATTAATAATTTTGTAAATGAAAATGATTTCA